>RJWH01009494.1:0-22286 GCA_004363575.1 Solenodon paradoxus | reverse complement strand
TTCGTCCTGGTAGTGTGGCTGGTGACAGCAAAAATATCCTCCAGTGGAAGCAGCTGACTTCACTGCTCAGGTGATTATGCTGAACCGTCCAGGTTAGATCAGTGCTGTCTGTGCACCTGTGCTGGATCGTCACCCAGCTCACCTTGCAAGTTTCTTGAGATGGAATTTCTTTTCATCTGTGAAAAAGCTAGAAAATGGACTCAAGTTGCTGAAATCTGGTGATGCTGCCATTGTTGACACAGTTCCTGGCCAGCCCATGTATGTTGAGCACTTCTCTGCGTGTCCTCCTCTGAGTCATTGTGCTGTTGACAGATGTTGCTTGGGTATCACCAGTTCAGTGGACAGGAAGGCTGCTTGAGTTGGCAAGGTCACCAGGTCTGGCCAGAAACCTCAGAAGGTGGGAAGAATCTTATATCCAGTATCCGCCACCCCAGTCCTCATCAGTGGTGGAGGCACAGTCTCAGAAATAGTGGTTTCGATTGGCCATTTAAGCTTAATAGTAAGAGACTGGTTAATGATAATAATGCATCATAAAACCTTCAGAAGGAAAAAAAAACATATATCATTGTTTTGAGTATCAGATGTTATTTTATTTCTATCATCAAATATGACATAAAAATCCCATGAGGAAAATGATAATCAGATGGATTCATATTTCTTCTCTTTTCATTGCTTCTTTTTTCATCCTGACAGATGCTCCTGTTATTCTTTTTATTATTTCCTTTGTGTTTAAAATATTTCTTTTTGACATTTTTTTTAAGAATAGTTCTGATAGCAATACACTTGATTTTGTTTTTACCTAGTCTGGAAAAGTCTTTCTTCCTCAGTCATTACTGAAAGAGTTTCACCTGCTCTAGAAGTCAGCGTTTAACAGCTACTTAATTTAATGATGATAAGCTGTTGGACGAGGTCATCCAGAGGTCATGACTGCCAGTTAACCCTCAACCTGGATCATGCTATTGGAGGCTCCTTGCTCCCACCCCCACTCAATTCAGTCTTTGGAATGTGCGCTACTCGTCCCTTCCCAGCACTAGAAGCTGCCCTGTGGATACCAGCTTGAGATCGTGGTGTGTGCTTGAGATCATAAGAGCCAGTTACAATTTTTAGGTTTCCAGCAGATGGATTCCGCTTTCTAATCATCTTGCAACCAGCCAAGACAAGCCTAGTAAGTTCCCTTGTTTATTAAAACTGCCACCTACCCATCTGGAGTGGTCTGCCTGTTTCCTTAATCTCTCCTTGACCTTCATGTAGGTGGACCAGCTTGTATAACAAAAATTGGGCAGCCAGCTAGCCAGGAGACCAAAGAAATGGGCTGGGGGAAGGTATCCTTGTGAAAAATCCTGGGTTGGCCATTGACCTTTAAATGGTGATGAGTGTAAGATGTTTATGGACTCTTGTGTGAGTGGTTGAACAGGCTAATGTTAGTTTGAGGAACTGTGTGTAGGAAACCATGGAAAAGAAGGTCTCTATTGTGGACAGTTCACTGGTCACTGATGCCCAACTAGAGACTGACGCTTGAGTTAGAAAGTTGGAAGAAGAGCTAAAGTTAGAAACGAATATGCATTGCTTACCACTCTGCAAAGCTTTGGGGCTAGTAGATACAGTGGGAGAGCAGGATACTGAGTGGGAGCCTTTAGCGTGCTGTTTTGTCAAGCTAAGAAGGTGCAAGCTGCCATAGATTGACAAAAGATCCAAACACTTGTGACTTGAATGCTAAGATGGTGAACCCTGGGAAAGTGAGGCAAGTGAAGAGCAGCACGTTGTGGTGACTGACAGTAAAACAGACAAAAGTGCCCCACACTATCTGACCCCTAATCCAAAGAAAGCAACAGTATAGCAACAACCCCGGTAACCGGGCAACCTCGTTTAAGAAACTGCCTGCTGAGTGTATCAATACAGCAGCCAAGTTCAGCAAAATGCCTGAGAAAGTATCCAGACGTGGTTATTGTGGCTTTGGAATACGGGAATGCATTACTCTTACTGGATGGAGGCAGAGAAAATGAGCAAACCCTGCTCTCTGGCAATGTCTGCATGGTGCTGGGTTCCCTGGGACTCATTCCCTGTAGACTGGATTATTCTAGACTGCAGGGAGGCTTAACCCAATGAGAACTCTCACTGAGTCTGTGAGGCCCTGGCAAACTACAGAGGAGGTACCACAAATACTTAGGTAGCGGAAACGAGACAGACAATCTTCACTCCTGTCTTTGAATGTCCTGATATAGGGTACTGCAGGAATGAAATCAAGATACTTCAGTTGTCCCTAGTATGAGACAATGATGTCCATGCTGAACCCCATTATGAGAAAGATATGATGTTGCTGATCTGGTAGAGACTGACTCCTAGGAATAGGTATGAGCTGTGGGGAAGACTGGAAACGGGAGCGGGTTAATTCCCTTTGATGCCTCGCACATAGATGGATCTGATTGGGGCAGTCCATCCACCTGGATACAGTCACTATTCAGCTCAACACTAACGTCATCTGGCTGGAAACAGGAAGGAACTGGGGTAGCCAGTGGGTTGAACTCAGTGGTTTGGCAATCATCTTGTGAACCAGGGACATTAACCGTTTGTATTAACAGTCGGGCTGTTCTAAAGGGATTCAAGCTATGGTTTAGGCATTGGAAAGCTGAGGGGTAGATGACTGAATAAAGCCGCGTAGCCCCTGGTCACACTCGCAGTATTTCTTAGTGATGCAGGGGAGTTGCACGGCCTCGAGGATGACAAGACTTCTTGAGTCATATTGCTCATTGTAGCAGGGTTCCCTTTGCTGGTGCATCGACTATGCAGTATCTCTGAGTAGAAGAGAGGAAGCCTGGGTCAAATAAAGAAGGCTTCCTTTAGCCACTTGTTAGTGGTGCCTGCCGTTGAGCCCTCTTTCTAGTACAGACATTTTCACATGACATTTTTATAGCATTTTATTCATCGAGGGGGGTGTGGGAGTGAATGTTATGCTAACCTGGGATGTCTTCAGTTGCTAGTTTAGGTTAGAGAATCAAGAAACATCAAGTCTGGGTAACCTTTTCTATTCGGTGGGAGGGTAAAACACTCTGCAGTTCAATTTGTCCTCCGTTTCTGGAACTCCAAACTAATTTTCCCTTCCCTTTCTGCCTTTCTAAGTTGTGTTCTGATATTCTCTTGCATTAGTATTAGAGGTTATACTTGTACTTAGTGGAGAGGAGCAGAGACATGGATTAAAGTCATCTCATATGGACCAGAAATCTATTTAATCATAATGGTGGGTTTCAGACTTTTGCTGTTACAAGAGCTACACTAAAAAATCCTTTGCATATCTCTGTGTGATATATGTAAGAGTTTCTTCTGAGTATATGACAAGTGAGGAAATCACTTAGTCATATGGTATATGAATGTTCATCTCCACAAGATATTGTCAGTTATTTTTAAAAAGGCTTATACGAAGTTATACTTCCTCACCGAGTGCTAAGAGATCATGGCAATTGAGATCTCCAACATTTGATATTAGCCACTTGGGATATTTTCATCAACAAAATGGGTACACAATGACATCTCACCCTGGGATTGATTTGCATTCCCCTGATTACTAATGTGTTTGAATACCTTTTCACATGTTTTCACACCTTTTTGCATGTTTTTACCCTACGTATGTCTTCTGTGAAAGTCCTGTTCATATCTTTATATTTTCTATTGGGTTATTTGTCCTTTTCCTCAAACGAGCCATTTGCATTGAAAAGGCAAAGGCACTTTAAAAAAGAGAACAGATGCTAAGGTCAAATAAAGAGACCTCAATTTCGAAGAATGGTTAACCCCTTCAGCTTTAGTAGCTGATGGACAATTGGTGTTAAGCTGAACTGTGATGTAAGGAATAATTCCAAACTACTTTAGAGTGATTTTTTAAAAGAATTTCCCATTATCCGTTGCTTTCTAGCTGAGTTCAAATCTTAGACCTCTGCTGGATGTTAAGAAAAGAGAACAGAAGTGACTGGAAATTATTTTGCTTGTCGGGTGGTTACAAAGGAGCAGAGGTGGACAACATTGGGAGGCAGGCTACATCTGAACTGCTCTTAATTGATCTCCATTTCTGCATTTCTCACTTTTAGTTATCCAGTGTCCCCATTACCTTCCCAGGATCCATAAAAGATGCTCCATCCAGGATTTCCCTGTTGGGCACGGATTCTGAATACAGTAATTTTCCTATCTTTCCCTTTGCTAACCATCCCCAGACCCATAACCATCAGAACTATTATCAGTGGTAATAAGAATGCACATTTTTTTGGACTACCTCTTTACCAAGCACCATTTTAAGTGTTACCCAGATTTATACATTTTATTCCCAAAACAGCTCTCTGAGGTTCAGATTTCTGTTATCACATATCATTTTTTCTTTATTTCATTTGCATTCTTTTGTTAATTTTAGATTCTTTTGTCCTTTCAGGTTTTGTGCAAATCTGTTCTTTGTGCAACTTGTAATTTGATCTCATTTGATCTCCGTTGCTTATATGATTGTCTTTTCTTCTAAGTATTAATAGCGCTCATCAAGCTCATTTTGTGTCTTTTTTTGATATATCTGCTTTTAGTTTTTGAATTTCTGATTTGAAGTTTATATATATGTATATATGCACATATATATGCATATATATAAATACTTTGAATATATATTCAAAGACTTGTTTGAGAATATTTAATTCATTTTGGAATGCTGCATTATGAGCTCTACTTTTTCATCAGATATTTGAAGAAATTTTCCTCAGCTAAATTGTTTGTGTTCTGTTTTATATCTGAAATAGTTTTGATAAGATGAAGAAAGTGAATCCACTTTTCCATGGCCCGTGATGGTGATTTAATGTGTTTCATAAGATTCCTAGTTCGCGTGCACACTTCTCTGTAGTGCAGTAATGCATGACTTCCTTCCTGGGTAGTGATTTCTCCCTTTTTAAGGATGAGACAGGTGAACACAGGACTGAATTATCCTTAATTCTTTTTTTTTTTTTTTAATTGTTAGAGGCCATAAATTTTCCACTTGCTTTCCATACATACAGTTTTCATAGGGTGACCTTTATTCCTCTTCTCTTCCCTTATTGTTCCCATTAAGGTTCCAGGATTGCCTGTTTGAGTCATACTGACACTTAACATATTTATTGAAATAACATTGGTTTATAACATTATCTCAGGTGTACAGCATTATAAATCAACATCTGTAAATACTAATTCTTGATCCCCAAAGTCTAGTTTTCATCCATCACTATACCCTTTACCCTTAAATCTCTATAATTTTGTGTTCTGCCTAATGTATGCTTTTTGTTCATATTTATTTTCTCTTTTGGGGTGAGCTTTCTCTTTCTAGGGGTATTTTACTTCTTATTGTTTCACATAGTTTTCTCAAATTGTCCATGTTCTCTGACAAGGCTTGTAGCAGATATAAGGGAGTTGTCTCACTGGGACTTGGTGTTTAATTTTCTTTTCACAAGTAATTTAAAGTTTGAGCATTCTACACCTTTTAGTTTTGTCAAGAACAAGTTATATGTAAGTTTGCTTGTTTCTCTAGTTTTTCTTTACCATTTTGTGGGGCATATTATGAGCTTTTGTAGTTATGCTGATGCTACCTAAAACTTCCTATTTTACATTTTAATTTTTTAATATAATAAAAATATAGAAAAAAGTGAATAAGACCTAATTTAAGAGAATAGTAGGTTTTTTTTTAAAGTAAAGGTACAGGCAGGAATAAAGTTGGATAGGCAAGCAGGTAGGAAGAGAGAAGAAGAGGAAGAACCTTATTTTTATTTAGTTGTGCACATTGGTTGTTCCCCTGATCACAGGTCATGAACCTGACCTTGGGATGTATGTGGGACTGTTTCCAGGTGTACTAGACCACTAGGCCACCAGGGTGCACCCAAGAAATTAGTAGTTTCAAAAATCACTGCAGAGATCAAGGTATAGAGTAACTGCCAAGATTCTAGAAGACTGCTTTCCACCTCGCCCCACCCCAAATCTTTTCAACCCAAAGGTAAACATCATCATTTGTATAAACATGTATTAATTTTGTTTTTAACTTTTATATCACTTTAATATTGAAGGCATCATTAATTTTCATTGCTCTATATGTATGTCTCATTTTGAGTTCTCAATTTGAATCCTTGATTCTTTGTAGGTTTTTGCTAATATTAATTTCACTCTGTGTGTGTGTGTGTGTGTATGAGAGAGAGAGAGAGAGAGAGAGAGAGAGAGAGAGAGAGAGAGAGAGAGAGAGATTAAAGTGCAAAGATTAATGATCTCATCAAGGTAATCTTGTAGGTCAGTGATTAAAATGGGACCAGAATTCAAATTTCCTAAGTCCTCCTTGAGAAAATGTTTTTCTACTACATAATGATTTAGGAAACATAAGAAGCAATTAGTCATTTTCATTCGCTCTCTACAATTACCACAGAGGCTCTCTTTCAGCTTTTCGTATTTTTCAAAAAACTCAGTCTTTTTTCTGTTAATACATCGTTATTTTTACCGTGAACTTGACTTTTTATTATAGTGAACTTTTATTCTATTCACCCCTTCAATTAAGCTAGAGAATTAATTTGATTGTGATGAAAGATACCTTTAAAAAGAAAGATCTGATACTGTATAAAAAAACTGAAGCAACAAACTCTTATTTGCGAATGTTACTCGAGTTAAATTCATATTTGCAAAAATTGTATTTGTCTTTTGTCCGTATCAGTATGCCACTCTATAGGTTGCTAGGCATTTTTTAGGAAGGAATTACCTTGTCCCAGAAAATATACTAGTGGCCCATCTAAATTTTAGAATCTATGTTAGAAATCTAAAAAGTTTAATTTTAGAGTTTAATACAATATTAGACTATTTTAAAATGGTAAAAAGAAACCTTACACACATTCAAATGTTTTATAATTCACACTATAACATGCTGGAGACTGACAAAACAGTGTCTTGTGCTGAAAGGTTAACCAATTTTGGATACAGATCTTAGAATAATGCCCTTTTTTTCTTTTAACTAAGCATTGACTACATATTCTGCAATGTGTCTCTTTGCTAGTACTCTTTGATAGAAAGGAAGGGAGGCAGGGAGGGTGTAAAGAAGAGGAACAGAGGAGGGGTAAGAAAAGAAGAAATGAAGAGAAAAGGAAGTAATCGGCTATGCACTTATCTGTAACTCCATATTTTATTCTTTTGCATTAGACATGCACTATTATCATGAAAATTACAGGGAAAGGTCAGATATAACAATTTCTTACTTTCTCTCTCTGTGATAAAATAATCTTATTGTAATTACAACTGAGGACATGAAATTCTTTTTTCAATTATTATTAGCTATAGTCACCATGTTGTACATTAAGTCTCAAGGATTTAGTCATAACTGAAAGTTTTACACTTTAATCAGTATCTCCAATTCCCCTGAACCCTCAATCTCTAGTAACCACAATTCTACTCTGTTACTATGAACTCCGTCATTTCCTATTCTTTTTTAGATTCCACATAAATGAGATCAATCAGTATTTGTCTTATTGTGTCTGGTTTATTTCAACTGGCATAATGTCCTCTTTGTTGATGCATATGGTAGGATTTACTTATTTTTAAGACTGAATACTTGTGTGTGTATATGCGTGTGCATGTGTGTATAATCTCACATTTTCTTTATCCTTTGAAGGAGGCTTAGCTGGTTTTCACTGAGGCTTAGCTTGGCTATTGTGAATAATGCTGCAATAAATATGGGAATGCAGATATCTCTTCAATTATTTTACTTTGGATAGAGGACATAGAATTCTTTTTCTAATGCAGTATAGTTTTGGCACTTTTAAGAAAGTATTTTATGTTTTAAATTTTGATGTTTGCAAAAAATAATCCTTTACATTTTAAAATATTTGGGCTTCATTTGTTTATTTAACACACAACTATCGAATACCTACCTGGTGCCAGGGTCTCACAAGGATCTCACAAATACGTGATCAGTATACAATGTGACATCGTGTAATGGTGAATACTATGAAGAAATACTAAGCAGAGAAGGGGATAAAGAAAGATAGACATAGAAGATATTCTTTAGATGTGGTACTCATGCAGAACATGGTTAGGGGTTTCTTCTGAACAGGCCAGAAGGAAATTGGAAAGACTATCTCAGTATTGGAAATTGAATACCATTGTAGGAAACACTGAGGTTTTGGAAACAGAAAGTCAATGAGGCTGAAATGAAGCAAATAAAGGGACAGAGTCTGAAAAGAACCCGAGGCTGGTCAAGTATGGTTCCTTATAACTGATACAGTTATCACCCCTTCCTCCACAGAAAGGACTCAGGGCTCTGGAATCAATGTCCATTGTTTGCCGGAAATGGATGCTGCATTTACTGGATGAAAGATTGCTAAAGAACCAGATACTCACTTGTTCTGTTTGTTTTTTGATTAAAAAAGTAACAATCTACCTGTTTGCCAAATTTTACATGCACAGTGTTATTATCCATATGCACATTGCTGTAGAACAACTCTCCAGAACTTTTTCATCTTAAGTGACTACAACTCTGTGCTCCTTAAACAGCAGCTCCCATTTCTCTCTCCCCAGTCCCTGACAACCACCATTCTATACTCTGCTTCTCAGAGTTTGATTTATATAGCTCATGTAAGTAATATCACGCAATAGTTGTCCTTCTGTGACTAATTTATTTCACTTCACACCCTCAAGATTCATCCATTTGTGGCATGTAATAGGATATTCCTCTTCTTAAAGACTAAATATTTCATTGTATGAATATACTATGTTTTTTTTACCCACTCATCTGTTGAGGGACATTTAGGTTGTTCCAACTTTTGACCATTGTGAATAATGCAGAAATGAACCTGGGAGTTCCAATATCCCTTCCAGATAACTGTTTTAAATTATTTTGAATAAATACCCAGAAGTAGAGTTGCTGGAGTCTATAGTAGTTTTACTTTTAATATTCTAAGTAACCTCTGTACTATTTTCTATAGAAAATGACCACCATTTTATGTTCCCACCCATTGTGCATAAAAGTTCCCATTTCTCCTCATTCTTGCCAACACTTAATATTTTTGGTTTTTGATTTCTGATAGTAATGGATATTCTAAAAGATGTAAGATCATATAATGTGATTTGCATTTCCCTGATGATGAACTGTCTTCAACACATGTCCATGTCCTTGTCCATTTGCATATCTTGTTTGGAAAACTATCCATTTAAGTCCTTTGGTCATTTTCCCCGCAACTCTATTGAGGAATAATGATCAAATAGAATTGTATATGCTTAAAAGGTACAAAATGATTACCTGGTAAGTATATACATGGTTGGACAATCATCAAGATCAAGATAATTAATACATGTATCACCTCACATTGTTAACTTTTTTTAAGTCTGGTTAGAATGCTTGAGCTCTGCTCTCAGCGACTAAGTACACAGTCCATATTTTTAAGTGTATTCACCATGCCATTCATCCTCATAGCTTAAAATGGAAAATTTGTACCCTTTGATGTATATTTCCCTATTGCCTCTCCCTTTTGCCCCTGGAAACCACCGTCTATTCTGTTTCTATGAAATTAATTTTTGTTTTTAAATTTCATGTAAAAGTAGTATATAGTATTTGTCTTTTATTTTCTGGCTTATTTCTCTTAGCATAAGGCCCTACAGTTTCATTCAGATTGTTAGAAATGGAAGGATTTTCTTTTTTTTAAACTGAATGATCTATATCACACCTTATCATTCAACTGTAAAAGAACATTTAGATTGTTTCCATATCTTGGCTTTTTTGAATAATGCTGCAATAAACATGGAAGTGCAGATATCCCTTCAATATATGATTTCATTTCCTTTGGTGATATAGCCGGAATTGGGATATTTCATATGGTGGTTCTATTTTTTAATTTTTTTGAGGAACTACCATACTCTTTTCCATAATGGTCATACTAATTTACATTCCCACCAACAGTGTAAACAAATTCCCTTTCCTCTACTTCCTTACCAACAATTCTTATTTCTTGTCTTTTTCATAATAGCTATCCTAACAGATGTGAGATGATATTTTCATTTTATTGCATGGTTTTTATTTGAATTTCCCTGATTATTAGTGAGGATGACTACCTTTTCATGTACCTTTGTATTTCATTTGTATTTCTTTTTAAGAAAACGCTATTCAAGACCTCTCCCTATCTTTTAATCATTTAATTTTTTTGCTATTGAATTGTATGGCCCCCTTTATAAATTTTTGAGATTAGCTCCTATCAGATATAATGGTGTGCAAATATTTTCTACTTTTTTGTCTGCTTTCTCAAAATAGTCCTCGTTTTTTTTTCAGCTTCCTACCTGGAACCCGGAGTTTTCACAATGGCACTTTGCGGAGGCTCCCAAATTATTGTTGTTATGGGGACATTAGAGTAGGGAACTTCCTATTCTGCTATATTGGTAGCATTACTCTCTGATAACTGTCTCAGTATTAGGTCATAGAATGTAATCAATGACGAGATTTCAGAGCGTGGATTGTTTTGTTGTGGTTATATAGGAATACAGCTTTGTTTTTAGGAGATATATGTTAAAATACTTATACATGAGGTTTCATGATTTCTCATGAATGTTTTGGTCAAAAAATGAAGATCTATCATGCATACATAAAATGACACTGGCAAATTTCTGAAACCTATTTATAGGTTGGAAACTATGTGCTCTGTATTCATGTATGCATATATACAGACAGAGAAGCAGAAGGTAGACATGCTATTAATCTCGGTAAAGGATAGATGTGTATCTTATTTTTGTGATTTTTTTTCCATGTGTTTGAATTTTGTTGAAATAAAAAGCTAGAGGGGCAACTATATGCTTTGTTTTATATATGTGGATTCTGTAGTTTAGGTGTAATCTATTGTTTTTATTATACTTTGTTATTTTATCCAAGAAGTCTGGGAATGGTGTGGGCTATTTGGGCCACATTTCTTCTTCTACCCATTTTAAGAAGTATTAGTGGATGTTGGGCTGGCTCTTGGTGTGTCTGCTTCTTGCTCCTAAGATATGTAGATATATGTGGATATGTAGGATTCAACATATGAAATAAGAAAATCAGTGAATCCATTTGATAGTGCTGAAATTAAATACACTCTAGATTTTGGTCTATATGATGAGATGGAATGGATAAAAAGGAAGGATTCAAACTTTAATTTGAAATTGTCATGGTATGTAAGTCAATTATTTTGTTATGACATCTCTAATTGCTGAGCATTTCCCCTCTATTAGCATTTTTACTACATCTCTTACATAGCTACTTCTTTCATCCTTTATTCTTCCTTGGATCTTCTCATTTCAGGTCAAAGAGAATTGGCAAATCTTACTTTGTATAATTTTATTCAGTTTTTATTGGCTTTGAGTTTCGTATTACCTTAATTATGCCATTCACAATGTTAAATTTTAAATCCCATATCTTTATCCATTCATTTAGCAATTAATTGTGTTCTGTGTTCCGGGTACTGTTTAGGGTCTATTGCATTACCCCTTATTCTTTCTCGTAAGTCAGGACCTATATAAACACCCCAGATATAGCCACCTACATATTGCAAACTTTCTTTCCCCCCTTTTCCCAAAATGCAGAATTTTGTATTTGAAATTTTCACCCTGAGAATTACTTCTATGAGCTCTCATATTTTTTTCTAGAAAACTGCTTAGCATATAACAGAAGTTGAATTAAAATGAATGGAAAATGCAAATTGAATCATCAATTTAAGTGTTACATATTTTATCAAAGGAACTTAACAATGACTAGTTTCAGTGCAAAAGAAATTTATAGTACACATAGGATATTGACTAAATTATACTAAATGTAGATTCAGAAGGGCAAAACTAGCTATAGGGAGCTAGGTTAATACAGCCCAGTCACTTTCTATCCTTCTTTTCCTCTGTGTAAATTTTAGAGAGAGTGTAAATTTTAGAGAGAGAAGTTCTGATTGGCCTGTCCGAGGTCATATGTTGTTTGTTGGCCAGAAAAAGTCAAGGCATCAGGGTTGCATGCAATGGGAATGTGAAGGATAACACTTTGCATTAAAATAGGTAAGTCTTAACTAGAGGAAGTGAGAATGCATGCTGTTACAGTTTTCTATTGCTACTGTCATGAATTACCACAACCTTGTGTCTCAAAATAACTAGATTTCTTAGATTTAAAGTCCAATAAGGATTTTACTAGACTAAAATCAAGGTGTTACATGGATACATTCCCTTCTAGAGATCCTTTGGGATAATCTATTTCCTTGCCTTTCCCAGTTTCTGGTGGCTGTCTGAATTCTTTGGCTCATGGTCTTCTTCCTCCAGCTTCAAAGTCAACAAAGGTCATTCAAGTCTTTCTCACATCACATAACTGATCTTTTCTGCTTCCTTCTTGCACTTTTAAAGGCCGTATGATTATATTGGGTTCACAAAATGATCCAAAATAATCTATTTATGGTCGAGTGATTAGCAATCTTAATTCTACCTTCAACTTTAATTTCCTTGTAAGCAGTCACTATGGTCATGAGTGAATCTTGAACAATAAGAGTGCTTGAAAATACATTTTGATCAGTAGGACCCCAATTAAAGGGGATTTGGGGGCATCACGGAAACTTACTACTACAGAAAAGCAAAAGCAAAACCTGCTCCGATCTGCCTAGGCTCTCCCTTTGTATAATAATTTTTCATGTATCATGAAAAAAGTTGAATAGAACCTCTCTACAAAGTTGCTTAGCTCCTGATGTAATCTTTATATGATCATTTATTTAACCAGTGTTATAAAAGAGTACAGGGCTCCATTCTAAGGAAATACCTCACCACCAAAGAAATATCTTGTATTATTTATTAGAGGTAATCAGATAATGCAGGAAAGTACTTAAAGATTAGAATCTAATATCCATGATGAATCTAGGGAACTCGTGTATTATATATGAGCAATGCCCACTTTTCAGAATCTTTTGCTTTGGATTTTCTTCTTCTTTGTCTGTTCACTGCCTAAGTCAATTATTTGACCGATCAGATGTTGACCTAGAATTTTATTTCTGAAGAATTCTTAGCATATTACTGATTATATTTAGCAAGAAAAATAAATATTAGTTGCAGTCACTTTTAGATTTGATCTCAAATAATATTTGTGTTGGTTTTAGGATCATTTGTTATATTGTGCATTGTCTTTATCTATATTGCTTTACAACTTTCTAATTAATTTTTCATATTTCACTTTAAAAGTATTTTATATCCCATTTAAAAAATATAAATATCCTGGACAATAGCAAAAGACACACAAAGACTTTAATTAATATACCGTCAGAGGAGAATACAATAAAATTGTGACCATAGATATATAAGAGGAAAATCAGGCTTGGACAGGAAATGTTCCCTAAATGTCTTCTCTTAGCATTTTAATGGTTCCTTTGCTCATTTTTGAATGTGGATTGTCATTTTGATTAAAGCAGCAAGAGCTAGGAGGATTTGAGGAGATATTTCAGAATTGAGGTCTAGAAGAATGGCTTTGAAAGTTTGCTTTTTTTTCCATTTTGTGAAAATGTGATTATATTTTTATTTTACCCAGCATTTAAATGTTGAAGTAAAATTGATATTTAACACTTTCAATTTCAGATATACATAGAAAAAATGATCACCACTATAAGTCTAGTTAACATCTGTCACCCTACATAGTTACCAGAATTTTTTTTTTCTGATGAGAACTTTTAAGATCTATTCTCTCAACTTTCAAATATGCATTACAGTATTATTATCTATAGTTACCATGCTGTACATTACACGCCAGGACTTCTTTATTTTATAACTGCAAGTTTGTACCTTTTGACCCCCTTCATTCATTTTGCCCCACCCCCTACCCTGGCCTAAGTCTGAAAACCACCAATCTGGTCTCTGCATCTATGAGCTTATTTTTTTTTGTCCTTGTTTTTATATATTTCTTCTTTTTCCCCTCAAAATAATTCAATACAAACTAGTCACATGAGCAGATAGAGACCCCCCCACAGACAGAATTACTTGACCAAAATCATCCGAACTTCCTGTGTCAAAGTTAGCAGGAAAACACACCTCTTGTCTGATATTTTAATGTGTTTAGTATGTTAGTTTCATGTTATGAGATGGTCTAAGTTCCTTTATACATACTCATGTATATGGTATGCAGATGTACAGGATGTATAGGATCCCATACATCCAAAGGGCAGAAATAGAGAAACTATGAAAACAAAATCTCTATACATTTGGAAGCATCTATTTGAAATAAAGCAATTATAATAATCCTCTGTATGTGTATGAGCATGGAAACATTTAATTCATGTATACATTTATCTATAAAAGAAGACAGTGCTAACAGGAGATGGCATTAGATTATTTAGATATAACCATTCTCAAACTGTATAGTTAGTATTAAAGACTGACAAATCAAGGGGAATGAATATAGTGTGCCTTATTTTTACTTGAAATGTTGATGAATCTCATGGTTATATTGTGCATGATGTGGAAAAGATGTTGGCAGGAAGAACAAAACATTAAGTTAACCTAAAGATTGAACAGCAAAATCTCAAATTTAGTGACCCATATCAATCTGGAAGATCGAGAAATATTCACCCTGATTCATTCAGCAGTGCTACAGATCCTTAAAATAGTTTTAAAAAGAGAGATTGCAAAATAGTTTCCAGAGCAATCCACAGGTAAGTTACCTGAGGGTACAGTGATGTCAAGAACTGTGGAGTCGCTGAGATTTTACCCACTTGCAAGCTGACAAGTTAGTCTGCTACGTTTTCATGAATGCTGGCAGAAGATAAACTGCTTTGGACTTTATTACCCACGGCATAGAAGGCAGCATGTATGTCATGGTTGTACTAGCAACCTGTTTCTCAAGTTCATTGGATTATTATGGAGTGGCCCAAGTGGATGCTACAAAATGGGCCTCTGGTCATAGCTGAGGAACCAGAAATCTTTACAGTGAACTGCTGCCAAACCTGCCTAACCTTTGCCCCAAGGGAGACATTATCTTTATATTGTTGGAGAGCCTAATAGATCTGTTTTCTGACTAAGAAGCAGGACACTATCTACTGTTTACTTATACAAACGTCCTTGAAATGAGAGGCCAGAGCAAAAGCTCTTGCCACCTTTACTCAAAAGACAAGCGGGAATGTGAGTGATCCATGGAAAACTGTTTCCCAAGAGGTAACTGTGCCGTCAGTCACACGAATGTGCAGATTGCTCCAAATGAACTTCCCCTAATTGGACAGCTTTCAGACTTTGCTGGGTCTGAGGATAGGATCTGACAGCTGGCACTTGCTTTCGGGGTCATGAAATCTAAAATTAATAAGCCTTAAATCCTACATGTTACCTCACAAGTCATCCCAAATTCCCTCACAAAACTTCACATGCCCATGCTTCTCATTTCTACAAATTCTTCATTGTGTACTGATCAGAACAAGTTTTGGAGGAAAAAAAGAATCTTAGTTATTTTCACTGTTCATTGGTTTTATGAACTTCATTCCAGGACCTGTTCTGACTTCAGAGATAAAACGGGTGTGCCACGCATCCGCAGAGATGTGTGCACCCCCATGTTTACTGCAACCCTACTCATAATACCTAACAACTGGAAATGACCTAAGTGCCCAACATCAGATGAATTGATAAAGAAGACGTGGTCCATATACACGATGGAATACTACACAGCCTTAGAAGAGACGAAACCCTGTCATTTGAATCGACATGGATTCTCTCTAGAGGAATATGCTAAGTGAAAGAAGTCAAAAAAAGTGACAAGATACCAGATGACCTCACTCATAGGTGAATGTGAATATACAAAACAAAATAACAGATGAAACATAACCAACCCTGAAACAATGGCAACAGAACTGAGGTTCCCAGAAGGGAATGGGGCGGGTGGAGGCAAATGGTGCTGGAGGCCACTGGACAATGGGGAAGAACACTTGTGATTTGGTGGAGGGCATGGTGTGTTGAAATAAATCTAATAAATGGGGAACCTATACATAGGAAACTATTTTGATGTGTAGGATAATTATTACAATAAAAAATAATTTAAAAAAAACTAAACAGAGGTGTGCCAGAATCACACATCGGTCAGCTTTCTAGAGGAAGGAAGGAAATGAACCCATTTCTCTACAGGAAGAGTCTGGTCAATACTGACTGAGACTGCGAGGTCAAGTAACCATTGCATCATCCACTGTCACTCTGCAATAGATTGAGCCTTGAGTTACCCAGCTAGACCTTCTGTCTGATTCATTATCTGTGAAAGGAAGCAGCATAATGAGCACAGAGTCTCCCCCACAGAGCTAGGGAGTCCCCACCACCATCAACAACAGAGCACAACTGCCTTGGTGAGCCAGACAACAAATTCGGAAATTCAAGATATTCAGAGTTGGAAATAAGCGTACCACCCTTAAGACAGTAGTTTATTAAGAAGTCTCCAAGCTATTTTTCTGATTTTTTGGTTCAAAGGTTTGAATCCTTAATTATTTGCCCCCTGCCTAAAGGGCATTTCACATATTTAACACCCTTTCCCTTTCCTTGTTAATTGCAGAGGACTCACTTACAAAAAAGTGGAAAAAAAATTTCCATTTGGTCCCTGATAGTACTTTTAGTTCTTAAAAACGCTGTGCTTGTCATTGTAAAGCATTAACAAACAAAATCCTTTATTTTATTTTTATCTCTTAGCAGAGTATAACATCAAGCAAGGATTTATCTGAAAGTTCTTTCATTTTTCCTTTGTCACTATCCTCAGCAAGGATCTCTTTAATTTTTTTCCATGTAGCATAAAGAACAGACAGGGATACTGCTTCATTATCAAGTCAGAAATCACATTCTGAATAAAACGATAATTATGCATCTGTTGGTGTCCGCTTTTATGTTTGAGATACAAGCTAGGTAATTTCTAATATGAACACGTTACGGATGATTTTACTTTTAAATGGAAAGTGTGTTTTAAGATTTTTCTTCCTAACTGATGCATGTTGCTTTCAGAAGGACAGCGTTTTCATAAGATGTATGATTTTTATGATAAACCAGTTAATCTTATTTAAAATCTTTTACACAAGATGGTAGAATATGTGTCTGTTACCAAAGAGAAATGATAACTGAACATCCATTGAACTTTAAGTTATGAGCACTATGGGATTTATGTGAATTCTTAGAAACCTAAGTCCCAATGAATTTGAAAGCATTAATGTATGCAAATATGTACTCATTCCACCCATGCTTCATAAGTCAGAAATGGAGAAAACTGGATAGAATTAGGTTTTCAATTTTTTTTGTCGAAGAACAAATTCTAGATTGAATTATTGGACTGAAACAGGTTTTCTGTGTGGTTTTGAGCAGCCCCTTGACTATTTATTGCCTCCATCTACCAGCATAAACCAAACTATCAAGTTGTAGTTGGGGCATAAGGCTGGGTTTAGCAATATTTTGTTGCCAAACCCTAGATCTAAAAACATTATTCAGTTGAGAATATTGATAACTTTTGGGGTGAAAAAGGGTAGAGAAGTCTCTACCCCAAAAGGCTCAGCGATTAATCTGTCATTTATGACTCCTCAAGCTCTATGTAAGAAATCTTACTTTATAACTACTCAAAATTTATTGAAATGTTGACAAACTTTCCAAATGACTTAATGAGATAAATGAAAATTAGACTTAAAAAGAAAAGGTAAAGGATATATTTTAAAATCTTTTGTGTGTTCAAGAGATTTTGCTTTTTGCTTCTGTTCTGCTTTTGTTTCAGCATAACTTTAATAGATGAACTAGTTTCAACTAATGTAAGAATGTGTTTGCTTAGCTAAAATCAGTGCTAATGGCCCACATGTTTTCTGTGCAAATTGACAAATTCACTACTCATCATATTTGTCTTATATTTTCTAAAAATTCATTTGACATCGCTTTAAGGGGAAGAAAGCATGAGGTGCCAAATCTCGTCCATACTCATCTCACTGAATCTTAAAAAAAAAACAAAAAAACCAACAACAAAAACCAACCCTTTTAGGGACATTTTACTGTTGTTATACAGGTGGGTGACTTGCCAAGATCACAGTCATTCTGGGTAAGATTCTGACTTTAGTTGACACAAAAGCCTATTTGTTCTCTTTCAACTCTCCCATTCTTCCAAACTGTCTCTGCTCCCGTCTTATGTAAGCTGCCTCCTGGCACAGTTATATTCACTATGGTTTCTGCTCTGAAAAGCTAGCAAATTTTAAAAAGTTATCTTCACACCACATTTCTTTTGTAATTCTTTCTTTTAAACGTTTTTAACATATTTTAATCGTATGTCTTTTTCACAAATTACCTCTTTAAATATTTTAAATCTCAATTTGTCATACTGATAAAAATGAAAAAAATTATTAAATGTTATTTAAATGTCGACAAATTCCAAGTAAATGCATTGACTTTAAATAATGAACTTTTATTTAATACTAAAATGCTACTGCAAGGGTGAAAGAAATAACGTAACTCGATGTCAGCAGCCAAAGAGAAAAAAAAAAAAAGATATTAAAAGGTGTAATCTGTTGCAAGTGCAGCCCTGATCTCCTTTCCTCAGCTCACATTTCTCTATTCCACTACTGTCCTTGGAGCTGGGGGAGCAGAGGAGACATTAGGGAGAATCAATAGGTATTAGAGGGTGTTTTGCAAAGGAACTGACACTTGGTGCTTCATTTACTGAAGGGTGAAAAATTGACTTCAGGGGCAGAGGGAAATTGTGAGATATAGTCTAAATTAGATCCAAACACCTTCTAATCCTTCAAAATACTATTAAACAGTCAGTATTGAGTAAATATTTATTGAGCACCTACTGGGGAGAGGCCCTAGGTGGGTACTGGTTGATCTAATGATCTAGCAGGAACTAGCCAGGATAATAGGTATAAACATTGATAAGTCTTGGGATGAATATTTGTTCTTTCAAGCCCAGAGCTCACACAGCTGAGCTTTAAAGACATAAACAGCAGAGAAAGAAAATGGAGAGGCAAAAAGGGTAAATCCGTGTTAGAAAAAGTCACTAAATTGGGGGGAAAAGATAAATGTGACTAATCTATCACTCCTCCATAGTTTTCCCGTGTGGAATCAGTCTGATGTCTCTGATTTACAATTTGATTCTAAACCTCTGTATGTCCTAAACTTTGCTGCTAATTCAAAGATCACCTGTGGCCCCATCCCAGACCAACTAGATCAGAATCTCTGTGAAAAGAGCCTGAAAGTTTCCACATTAGCAAGTAACCCTGGGTAGTTATATTGGGAAGTTTAGAAAGAATTCCTACAGCTGGTGCCCCATATGTCACCATGTGAGTTTCTCTCTCTGGTTGAACAGCAAATCTCAGGCATTAGCTTGCACAAAAGAACCCGAATCTACATTATTTGAGTCTAATTCTTTTAGTTTAACATCCTCTCAAAAGTTACAGGACATTCATGCTAAGGATGTTAAGGTTTCTGTGCCCCAACCTCATAGAGTTTATTTGAGTGGGCAGGCTGTGCAGCCCATGAATCCTTGTTTTGACTGGAGAATTTGGAGGTGATCCTTGGAAGGCACTTTGAGAAAGATTGGTTTAATTAGGATTGATTTTTCTTGAAAATAAATATGGCACTTCCACTTTGGTGTAATAGAATGATTTCAGAGTTGAATTCCAGATTGTGAATCCACTAGAATATAAACTCTCAGAGGACAGAGCTGGTTTTTTTTTTTTTTTTTCATGTTTTATTCAGTGATATAGGTACAATACCTGGAAGACAGGCTTTTACATAATAGATGCACACAAGTTATTTGTTGACTCAATGAATGAACCCAATAATAGGATATAATAGGGTCATGTCTCTTACTGTTAACCCTCCTCCTGTATCTTCTAATGCCACATTACAACCAAAAGGAATTCACAAATGAAATTACAGAGCAGGGTGGTGGTGACAGGAGTAGAGAAAATCCATGAAATTTTAATTTGAGGGGGCAAAAAAAAGTCAAAGTTAGCAGACATAAACCCTCCCCCACCTCAGGAACCATGCTGACCTTGTAGAACTTTCTAGATGATTGTAGTCTTGGACACCCATCACTGATTGGCCCTGGAAACTTAGGCTTATGCCCTCTAGTCAGAGATGCTATTGTTAGAATTGTAGCATGGGGATCCCTGATGACAAGGTAAAGAACTTTAGGAAATATTCATAAAGCAAGATTGTTGCTTTCTCCTCTTTCCTCCCTTATTTTCTGAGCTTTCCCTATGCATGTTGGGATGTGTAATCTCATTTGGCGTCAGCCTAGGGCCATGGCATCGTATGAGTTAGCTTCACTGCTGCACCTCGTTTCTTTTCAGATTTGTGCAGAATCCATGTTCCTTTACTCAGTGCTTGAGTGTTCACTTGCTCCCATGTTAGAGACAGAGAAACTGTTGTGTTTTAGTGTACCTCACCAGCTGAGGAAAGAAAGAAAAGATCAGCCACCTGTGGTGTTTGGTTCTTATGCCTTCTGCAAGGGTTGCTGCCCAGCAAGGAATAATTCCAGGAGTTTAGAATTGTCCCTTGCAGAGACACCATCTATTCCTGCTTTGTTATGGGGACATAATACTGGCTCCTCCTAGGTCTGCCAAGATCTTGTCTGTATCCTTTAAGAGCTGCATAATTTCAGGATCTGAGGGTGTAGAGATTTTAACAATGAGATTAGGTCTAACAAATGGTGTGCATAGCAGCATGTACTATAATCACAGGAGATGCTTTTCTCCTTAATTATTGTCATGTGCAGAATGAAGGGTAAAAAATGGAATGGAATATATTGAGTCATGTTATGTAGGTCTATTCTGATGCACTCTGAATGATTTGACTCTAACAAAGATTGCACAGGTGTTGCTGTGGCCTTCCCACTGTAGAATCTAGGATTGTTCTTGAAATATGTAGGCTGCTGAAATTTCCCTTTGCTCTGCAGAGATCTACACTGTGTGTGTGGCTTTCCAGGGCATAACAAGCCTATGTCAAAACTTAACACAATGTTTCTTTACCTATGACAGCAGAGCTTTGTTAGTGATACAGGGAACAGAGATAACTAGTTTTCAGAGGACATGGCATGGTTTTCCATCATTTCATTCTTGATAGCTACCTTGGAGCAGCTACTTGCTTTAGAAAAATTATACCATTTTTAGAGTACTTGAAAATTTACCAGGTATTTTGCGTTTTGAGCTCCAAACTGAACTTGAAAGAAAATTTATATTTTTTATAATACAAAAATGAGATTTTAAAGAACTTTCCAATGAGTGACAAAGTAAACAACAAACACACATCTTCTTCTAAATCCTTTATTTTTATCCCAGTAGCAACTACTGGCTCTCACAATGAGTAAGGAACAAAATTCCAAATGTTGAGCAAGGATTTGGGATAGAATGTGCTAGAGTCTTGCTCATACTGACAGTTGGATATCTAGACAAATTAAACAGGTATTCAAATTGCTTGTTTTAAAGCAGTGATTCTCATCATGTGGTTTCCAGATCATCAGCAATAGCAGCCTGAGAGCTTGTTAGAAATGCAAAACCCCAGGCCTCACGAGCCCCAAGTCTGAGGGTGAAGTCCAAAGATCTGTGTTGTAACTAGTCCTACAGGAGCTTCTGACACATGTTATTTGAGAAATTTTGATTTAAAGTGTATAATCTCACCAAGTTCCTATCCCACTCCTTTTAGTTTGAAAGCTTTTTCTGATACATAATAAATAGTTTCTTGTCATTTAGTGCATAAGGAAGATTTTCCCTATAACAGTGAGAAAAAAAGGCAAAAATGCCGTGAGAGCTTACATTGGTGAGGAGGTAAGGGGAAAATTATGTTTGATTTTCTATCAAAAAGACAAACTATTCCAAGTGTTGATGAGCATGTGGGGAAAAGTGAACCCTCGACATGGCTTGTAAGATGTAATTTAGTACATCCATTATGGAAAAACAGTATGGCAGTTTCTCAACTTGAATTGTTGAGAGTAATGTGAAGAATAATGCCTACATGATAGAGAGTAGGATATCTACATTGGGTAGGCAAGAAAAGCCTTAAGACCAGTGACCTTTGAGGAGAAATCTTAAAGGAGTGAGGGAACGAGTCAGTGTTCATGGCAAAAGGAATAGGAAGTATGAACATCTTAAGATAGGAAGTTTGCTGTGTGCTTTAAGTGGTAAGAAATTAAGAAAGAAGATAGCCAGAGTTCAATCACTTAAGAGTAGGAGGATGCTTTTATTTCATTCTGGGTATAATGATAAACCACTGGAGAGATTCAAGCAGGATCTGATTCATATTAAAATAACATTCCAGCTACTGTATAAAATGGGGAAAAAAGGAAGCAGGGAGACCAGTTGGGAGGCTGTTAAATT
>RJWH01009493.1:0-22295 GCA_004363575.1 Solenodon paradoxus | reverse complement strand
AGCCGGAGGAGTCTAGGGGGACACCGGCAGCGTGTCCGTTCGCTGGGAGGCTGTCCCGCTCCGGTTCTCCTGCTGAGCTTTCGTTCAGCTGCCCAGAGTCCTGCTGTCAGGCCTGTGCGCACTCGTCCGTCGGCGCCGCGGCCCTCTGCCCTGCGTCCTGTTCTGTGCTGCCCGCGTCCTGCTGCCCGCGTCCTGCTGCCCGCGTCCTGCTGCTCCCCAGAGACGGCCCCTCTGTTGCCCAGCAGAGGTGCCCGCTGCCCCTCGGGTGCAGTGCCCAGACCTGGGCCCTGGTGTGGACGGAGCCCTCAGTCCCTGGGAAGAGGCTTCAGCCACTGGTGTCCTCCTGGGCTGGGTGCCCGAGCAGTGACCTTTGTGCCTTCTCGGCGATCCCTGCCCTTTCCCATGTGTTGTGTCGCTTTTCCTGGTGGACATGCCGGTCCCCTCGCCTTCAGTTCTCTCAGCGATGGTGTCTGCATCTAGACTGCTTGTGGGCCGAGACGAGCCTGGGGGCTGCTGGCCGCCACCCTGGGTGACCACCCTGGCGGACTCTAACAGCCCTGAATGGAATTACTGTCTTCCTTCTTTCCTCCCTCCCTCCCTCCCTTCCACAGAAGAGAAGCGGGCAGGAGGAGAAAGAAGCGTTTGAATTATTTAGTTGTTTATTTTAGTTGCTCCTCCACCTGGGCGTGGCCCTGGGTCCTTGGGCTGTGTGTGGACCGCCGCCAAGATGCTATTCTATTTATGCTGATAGGCATGCTAGCAATCATTTGTTTAGGAAAACGTGGTTTTGGATTTTAAAATTTTCTAGACTCCAACTCTCATATAGCAAAGAGGAAAGCAGACCTTGTTATTAGGCCTCTCAGTTTGTTTAAAAGATACTCATGCCATTTTCAGGCATTTTGTGCACATACTAAAGTAATTGCTTAACTGTTTACATCAGTGTATTTTAAAACAAATTCTGTTAATGGAGACAGAAACTTTTTTCTAGAGCTGTTGATTGTGCATATAATCTGGTTTTACAAAGTACTGTCTTGTCTGTGAAAGTTTGGTACAGCCCTCAGCGTTGCCTGAGACCCCTAGTCCATAGTGCCGCTTTAATGGGGTCACACGCCTGGGGGCAGGGCGGGTGCGAAGTAGCCGCATGCTCATCGCGCCTGCGCACTCTGGCCATGTCCCTGAACAGGACTTTTAAAACTAATTTCGTATGTACTTTGGTAAGTGATTAAAAAAATTGGAAACTCATCTGTGTAGCTTTCCCAATCCTCAGAAGGATGACAGCACACCCTGGCCACCAGAAGTCCCCACAAGTCCTTCATTGCTATCACGGGACCACCGCCACTTGCCCCTCCTCCACCCCCGGCCACTGTGACCTCAGTCCTATGGCTAATGTCTAAGGGTTGGTTTTTGTCCAGTCTGTTCCTTTGCTTTGCTTCTTTATATTCCACATATGAATGCAATCATCTTGGCATTTATCTTTCTCCTTTTAACTCACCTCACTTATACCATCCCCTCTTGTTCCATCCATGTTGATTCAAGTGACAGAGTTTCCTCTCTTCTGAGGGCTGTGTCGTGTTCCGTTGTGTACATGCAGCACATCTTCTTGATCGTCCATCTGATGTTGGGCACTCGGGTAGTTTCCAGTTCTTAGCTGTTGTGAATAGGGCTGCAGTAAGATAAATATCAGTGAATTAGTTTTTTTGTGTCTTTTGGGTAAATATTCAGAAGTGGGATGATGGGATCCTATGGGATTTCCAGCTTCACCTTTTTGAGGTGTCTCCACACTGTTCTCCACGGGGGCTGCACCAGTTTGCACTCTCACCGACAATGTGATAGTGTCCCCTCTTCTCCACATCCTCCAGCATGTGTTGTGTCCACACTTTTGGAGAATAGCCAGTCTCTCGGGTGTGAGCTGGTACCTCATTATTGTTATGATCTGCATTTCCCTGATAGCCAGCAAGTAAGAACATCTCTTCACGTGCCTGTTGGCCATCTCTATTTTCTTTATGGAAAAATGTCTCTCCAATTCCTCCTCCCAGTTTTTGATTGAACTGCCAGCTTTTATGTTACTGAGTTTTATCAGTTCTTTGTATATTTTGGATATTAAGCCTTTGTCGGAAATACCGAACACAAATATCTTCTCCCAGGTAGTAGGTAGCCTTTCTGTTTTGGTGATGTTTTCTTTCACTGTGAAGAAGTTTAATGTAGTCCCAGTTGTTTATTTTTCTTTTTGTTTCCCTTGATGCTGGAGTTGAGTCCCTAAGGCTGATGTCACGGAAAGTCTTCTGTCCTGTGTTGTCTTCCAAGAGTTTTACAGTTTCCGGTCTTAGTGCAGGTCTCTAGTCCATTGTGAGCTGATTTCTGTGAATGGCGTTAGAGAGGGATCCAGCTTCATCCTTTTGCAGGTGGCTATCTAGTCATCCCACCACCATTTGCTGAAGAGACTTTCTTTCTCCAGCCTGTGCTTTTGGCTCCTTTGTTCAGATTAACTGTATGTGAGCGGGTCAGTTTCTAGTGACTCAGTTCTATTCCACTGGTCTGAGCCTCTGTTACTATTCCAGTGTCATATTGTTTTGGTCACTGTCGCTTTGTCGTACAACTCAGTGTGTGGGTTGTAATCTCTGAAGATTTGTTCTTTCTTCTCCTAATTGCATCGTTTGTTCAGGGTCCTTTGTTCCATACAAAGTTTAAGATTTGTTGTTGTTGTTGTTCTATTTCCTGGACATAAGCCCCTGGGACTTTGATGGGGGTGCTTTCACCTGCATCTTCTGTAGGTGAGAGGACCGTCTGAATGATGGTGATTCTTCCCGACCACGAGCAGGACGTCTTTCCGTCTCTGTGTCTCCTCTGTTTCTTTTAGGAAGGACATGTGGTTTTTTCATCGTGGGCGTCTTTCACCTCCTTTTGTTCAATATGTGCCAAGATACTTGATTCTGTTCACCTCTATTTTAAACAGTGTTCTAATGAGTTGTTTGGCATTTATCTTTCTCCTGACTCATCTCACTTAGCACCACCCCTTCTAGTTCCATTCATGTTGATTCAAGTGACAGGGTTTCTCTCTTCGCAGGGCTGTCGCAGAAGAAAGCGACAGGTTTTTGTGCACTGATTTTGTAGCCTGTCACTTTACCGTATTTATTGATTAGGTCCAGTAGTTTTTTGACAGAGTTTGTAGGGTTTTCAATATATATAATCATATACAAATAATGATAGTTTTACTTCCTCCTTTCCAATTTGCATTCCTTTTATTTCTTTTGCCTAATTTCTCTGGCTGAGATATTAAGTATGATAGTAAATAGCAGTGGTGAGAGTGGACAGCCTTATTCTGTTCTTGATCTTAGAGAAAATGCTTTCAGTTGTTCACCATTGACTAAGATGCTAGCTGTGGGTTTTTCATATGTGGCCTTTATTAAGTAGAGGTATGTACCTTCTATCCCCACTTTATGCAGAGTATTTTTATCATAAGTGGGTGTTGGACCTTGTCAAAAGCTTTCTCTGCATCTACTGATATGATCCTGTGCTTTTTCTTCTTGCTCTTGTTGATGTGGTGTATTTCATTAATACATTTACGTACGTTCAACCATCCTTCCATCTCTGGATAAACCCCACTTGGCCAAGATAGATGATCTTTTGATGCACTGCAGGATTCGGTTTGCTAATACTTGTTGAGAATTTTTACGTCCATGTTCAGTAGAGATATTGGTCTATAATTTTCTTTCTTGGTGATATCTCTCTCAGCTTTTGGTATCAGTGTGATGTTAGCCTCGTAGAAAGTATTTGGGAGTGATCCCTGTTCTTAAATATTTTGCCATAAAGTTTGATCACTATCGCTTTGTAGTATAAATCAAGATCTGGGAGTGAAATCCATCCAGAGTCATTAATTTTTCTTATAATCGCTTTTGTTATTCAGGCTCTTTTGTTGTTTCATACAAATTAAAAAATGTAAGCACGATTTAAAATGAGAGCAGCTTCTCTTTCGGTGCAGGTTATATATAGTGTGCTGAGAGGAGAACACACGGGGGTGCGAGGTGTGTTAGAGCGAGGGAGCCCGAGAGCTCGAGGTGGTGGCCTGATGCCACCCCTCCTTCCCACCTCTGCCCACCCGCTGCCCAGCCCACAGCTCCAGGGCAGCCGTCCTCCCAGCTCCCTTGCCCTCCCTTCCTGCCGCACGAGACCTGCTGCTGCTGGAGCTGTCCGTAGTTTCTGCTCATTCCACATTGTTTCTGTGACCCTGTGGAAAGAAGCGTGTTTTATTCTTCTCTCAGCACCAGTTTAGTGGAGAAAAGCTGGGTGGGCAGCGTTTGCTCCTCCTCCTGGGTTAGACGGTGGCTCGCCCGCGTCGTGTGTGACGCTGCTGCCGACTGTGTCTAACCTCGGTCATCCTCCCGTGACAGAGGAGCCCCGCGATCCCACTTTGTTCATCTCTGTGATGCTTTGAGTACTGTGGTCATATCAAGGGTGGAGGGTGGAGGAGGTGACGGTCCGTGTGTCAGTGCGCTCTGTCGAAGTGCGCGCGCTTGGACGCGTTCATGAAAGACTGCCACGGGTCTCTGAAAGGTGATGGCCGTTCTGCTGGAAGAGGACCGTGTGGCCAGGATGCCCAGCTGCAACCCCGGGGCGCAGGACCGCACCCTGCACTTCAGCGACAGCTCCTCTCAGCTGAACACCAGCCTGCCGTTCCTCCAGGGTAAGAGCCGCCGTCGGGCGTGATTTGCTCCACTGCCGGCCTCGTGCTGCGTCCTGACGGGTGTCGTTTGCGTGTTCACATGCTGGGCTTCCTGTAGATGAACAGATTCTGCTTCCGCCCACCTCTGAAGTGCGAGGTCATCTGTTTTGCCTGTGCCCGTCAGGGTGCGTGACCACTCTTGAGACGAGGGGCGAGGGACAGTCAGGTCTTTGGCTGTGAGGGTCACACATTTTGAGCCCAGAGGGCCCCCCGAGATGTCTGCGGGTAAGTGCGCTACGGGGCAGGAGAGCAGCGCTCTGGTGAAGCCGTGTGGCACGCAGCTGTTGGCGCGAGTCTCACAGTTCTTTCTCCCGCTCGGGTCTGAGACCGGCCCGTGGCCAAGGCACAGGATGTAAACCAGTTCAAGCTCCCAGACAGGAAGTCAGGCGGCTCCATCTGCCTCACAGGCTGCACCTGCGTGGCCAGACACCGAATTTCATTTCTGAGCTGCTCACTGCTATACCAAGTGGCTGGCGGGGTGGCGGTGGCTGTCCTGGCCATGGTCTGTGTGAAGGGACAGGCTTGCGGGCCAGCGGGCCCTGGGAGGCAGGCCAGGGGCTCCCGGCCTCCCCGCGTGCACCCTCCTGCGTGTCCCCAGACAGGAAGCCAGGGTGTGCTGTCCTCGGGCAGCTGGCGGGCAGCTGGCGGGAGCTGGGCTCACATTGTCTGGAACTGCAGGAGACTGAGGGACAGGGGTCCGCCCCTCTGCGCAGGATTCCATGTCTGCCAGTGCAGGTTTTTCTTGACTTTGTGTCTTAGTTGTGAAATTTGAGGAAACGGAAGGAAAATGGGATTGAAGGACAGGGTCTGCAGGGGAGCAGTTCATCTTGCCACTGACCTGATCACACAGGGTCCCGCCCTGCGCAGGGTGACCAGGCTGCACAGAAGCTCAGCACTGATGGGCACATGGGACTGTGGCTGCGCTGCCTTCTCCACCTGCGCTGTCCTTACAGACTCTCAGTGCGCAGCTTCATCCCTGCTGGAGTCAGCAGGGCAGGCAGCCTCCAGCCACAGCGACATGTGTGGGAGGACTCCTGCCAAGGGAAGGGAAAGTGGGGCCGGCTCCAGTGCCAAGGGGCAGCCACGAGTGCGCAGGGCCACTGGGGGCGCGGCCGGCATGCTTGCAGGGGCGAGGAGGGAGGGTCCTGGCCCTGTCTCGGCCCCAAGCTGTTATGTGGGAGGCTTGTGCTGAAGAGTCGCCACGCAGGGAACGTTGCAGTAAGAGCCATGGGTGTGCAGGTGGGTCAGGGCTCAGCCCTGGACTTGTCACCCTGGAGATCGGGAGCCACCTAGCCGCTCATGGTTCTGGCATGTGAATGGGATCAAATGCACAGCTGGCAGAAGACACGCCTTCTCCAGAAATGCGGGGAAGTGGGTTGTGGCTGTGGCTGGGAGGGAGTCAGGACGTAAGCAGGTGCTGAGCTGGGGCCAGTGAGCCCGGTGTGCAGGAGCAGCTCGGCACACGGGGAGGGGTGTGTGTGTGCTAGTGTGCAAGGAATGTGTGCATGAACACCTGCTCGTCTGCTTGGTGAATGTGCACACCCGTTTGGGGGGAGTGCTTGTTTGTATAAGTGTGCACACACTGTTTAGACACGGGTGCATGTGTGTACAAGTGTGCCACATGCCTGCCTCAGGCGGGTGCGCTTTTGTGCGTGCAAGTGTGTGCTCACGACTGCCTTGGGCACGTGCCTTTGTTGCACCTGTGCTCACCCCTAACCCAGGTGTGTGTGCCCGTGCACGTGGCTGGGCAGGGGCTCCTTCCCAAGCAGGGTCGAGCTGCCTGTTGGCCCCACACGGGCCCCAACCGCCGTCCCCACTCACTGTGCCGACAGCACGACAGCACCCTCTGCTGCCTCGTGGGCAGTTGGGAGGCAGCAGGCGCTACGGCCACATGCTAGAGCTCAGCTTTCCTGGGCTTGAACCTGAGGCTGGCGTGGTGGGGCCTGCAGTGGGGGTTTGCAGGGGCAGTGGCCGGGGTCCTGGCTGCTCTCGGTGCTGAAGTGAGAGCGGGCACTGCCAGCACGTCTGGCAGCCTCTCCCCTAGAGCAGCTGCTGGGTGGCAGAGGCGCCTTGGTCCTGCACAGCTAGTGCTGAGCTTGAAGGTTGGATGTTAAGCAAAACTGTGTGACCAAGTTGCATTTGTGGCCATTGTCAAAACCCGGATTCCAGGCACACGTGGGTCCTTCGCTGCTGATTGGATGCTCATGCGCGGGTAAGTCAGCACGGACTCAGGCAGGCCCCTCACATGCAGACACATTCTTCTGTTGTTCCAGATCGGAAGGTGCTGTGTCTGCATGCGTCTCCGGTTCAGACACAGACAGTGGTGTCCGTGCACGGCCCCCTGGGAACAGGGTGTGCCCACCCTCTGGACAGAAGATACGTGCTGTGTGTGTGGGATATTCGGCAGCCGTCAGGGCCCCAGAAGGTCCTGATGTGTGCGTCAGAGGTGAGAGGGGTGCATGCGTTTATGGGAGGAAGACGGGGCCGCATGTCAGGGAGGACGGGTGGAGAAGGGGCTCAGCAGGTCAGCTCCTTGGTTTCCCCGCCGGCCTCTGCTCTGAGCAGGGGACAAGCACATACGGCACCTGTTTTCACTAGAAGTTTGTAGTTCCAAGAATCGGGTCCATCTGAGGGTACCCAGGTTATCACAGACAGGTCTCTTACCCTGGCTGTCACTGTGTCGGTGTCTCCGCTCCGGTACAGCATTGGCTACTGGGCAAGGCTGAGCCACAGACACTGTGGGCTGGGCGATGGGGTCCTGCCAAACTGAGCTCGCTTACCACTTGCAAGGTTCTCAGAGGTGGCCCCTGCACGCCCCCGTGGAGGGCTGAGGTGTGATATCCTCAAGGTCAACCTTCCTGAGGGTCAGGAAGCACCGTGTCTGCTGCCTGTGAGCTCGGCCCTCCCAGCACCGTGGTACAGAGAAGGCTGGCTTCACAGCTGTCTGCTCAGGGCTCCAGACGTACCTTGCGGCGTGGGACGCACCTGCAATGACAAGGGGCTCTGGGCTGGGGGCGCCTGGGCTCAGCACCCTGCACTTTCCGCCTGGAGGTGCAGGCCTGCCTCCTTGCTGCCGCAGCCTGGGCTCCCGGGCAGGGCCGCAGCTCGCTGTCTGTCTCTTAGGTCACATGCTGCTGCTTCAGCCCTGTCAAGGCCTTCTTGCTGTTTGCTGGGACCGTGCACGGTTCCGTTGTCGTGTGGGACCTCCGGGAAGAAGCCAGGCTGCACCACCACGTGCCGCTGAGGGGCGGCGTCTGGACTCTCCGGGAGCCAACATTTTCCACAGGTCAGTGAGGGGCGGCTAAGTTTTCTGCCTTTATTCCCTCAGGTGACCCTCAGGGTGGGTCTGACGTGTGGGCAGAAGCAGCAGTCAGCAGAGAAACAGATCTGCCCAGGTGCTCAGAGCGGCTCCCATGACCCGGAGATGGTCTCAGAAGTGCGAGCATCCAGTCCTCGGGGAATCACGCTCACATTAGCTTCAGGCTTGTTGGCGTGTGCCCCGAGGGCCTGTCAGCGCCACAGCTGGCGTGGAAGGGAATCTGTCACCTGAGGGGCAGGTAGGAACCAGGACACTGGACCTGCCAGGACTCACAGATATGCTCACCTGAACACATCTGCCACAGCCACAGCCTTCAACTATGGCCTCTGACCACAGCCCCTGACCACAAACCACAGCCACGGCCTCTGACCACGACCCCTGACCGCAAACCACAGCCACGGCCTCTGACCACGGCCCCTGACCACAAACCACAGCCACGGCCTCTGACCACGGCCCCTGACCACAAACCACAGCCACGGCCTCTGACCACGGCCCCTGACCACAAACCACAGACACAGCCTGTGACCATGGCCCCTGACCACAAACCACGGTCACAGCCTCTGACCACAGCCACATCCACTGCTGTACTCCACCAGTGGACACTCTGCTCGGGGCTTGCTCTCAGCTTCATTGAAGGGTGTGACAGGGTGCCTTTGCTGGCTCCCCAACTCTCTGAGAGGGAGAGGCTGCAGGGCACACTGAACTGCGAGTGGGAAGCTCTCAGATCTGAGGTGCTTGCGGTCTCCCCGCTTGACTCCAGGCTGTCAGGAGCCCGCCTCCTGCAGGTATGGAGCTGGCTTCTGCCGCCCCAGCCTGCGTTGTGCCTGTGAGGGTCCTTCTCTGTTCTCTTTCTCTTTTCAAGAGAAAGGGACAGGAGGAGGAGGAGGAAGATGCCTCTTTATTTTCGTTATTTCTCTTGGTTTTTCACTGACCCCTGGGGGGGGGTCCATGGATTTACATGGGCCACACTCCAGTGGCCGAGCCGCCTGAGCCACAGCGCACCCTTGGGTGCCTGTGATGAGCAGGTTCCACGTGTGTCTACCCGCCTTGATTCACCCGTGGCTCACTCCTGGGGTGATTGCAAGCAGGGCCTGTGTCTGCACCGGAGCGGCCCCTCCCATGTGCAGCCCCCTCCCGTGTGCAGCGCCCCCTCCCGTGTGCAGCCCCCTCCCGTGTGCAGCGCCCCCTCCCGTCTGCAGCGCCCTCTCCCGTCTGCAGCGCCCCCTCGTGTCTGCAGTGCCCCCAGCCCGGAGCGCCCCGGTTTTGACCCACGCATGGCTATGCTGGCTCATGTGTCCACGGGTGGACGCCGCCTGCACCTCCACAGACGCCCCCCCGCCCCGCCGCTGTGCGCAGCACCGCCTTTCTGCGCCTCCCAGCGGTGCCTGTCTGCTTTGCGCAGCTGTCCCTCCGGCGGGCACAGGGGTGCGGTGACGCCCTCGTGCAGCTGGCCGGCCTCCTCCCCGCAGGGAGGTGGCTCCGTCATCGTTTCCTCTCGGTGGTGCTTCCTGTGACTGAAACGTGGCCACATGTCATTGTTTGCAGTCATCTTGGTCTGGTTTGGGAGGACATGTCCCAAGACTCCCCCGTCGCTCTGCTCAGTGCTGAGTCGCCTGTGCTCTGACCCTAGATGGCGTCCTCATGCCCGTGAGCCACCGCAGCCCCATCCAGGCAGTGGAACCCGTGTCCACGTCCATCTACAAGAGGCAGAGTTTCGTGCTGTCGCCCTTCTCTGCGGAAGGTAAGGGCCTCCCGCCGCGGCCCTGTCTCCAAGGGTCAGCGTGGGCTCCTCCTTCACACGCGTTCTCCTTCGTCTCACTAGAGATGTTGGGCCTGTCATTCCACGTCGCGTCCCTGGATGAGAGTGGGGTTCTCAACATGTGGGTGAGTAGGGTCTGTGCGGGGGCGTCGGCATGCGGGGGCATCCGGGTGCAGGAGGGTCCTCGTGGGCCAGTCTGCGAGTGGGCATTCCCGGTGCAGAGTCCACAGGGCCGCCCAGGACGTGTGGCTCAGGCTCTGGCCACGGGTGCTGCTGTAGGAGAAATGTACCGGGAGCAGGACAGCCACGCGTCAGGCTGTGATGGACAGCAGAGGCAAGACGGCATCCCCAGCTCTGGGAAGGGGACTGTCTTTTAAACGAAACTTCAGACACTTGTAGAAAGAAGAAAACTTTTGTCCAGGGTTGGAGCTGAGGGTTGCACTTGGCGTCAGCCACCATGCAGCCTGTGGTTGGTGCTCCGAGTGCTGGGCACCGCGGGTTCACAGGCAGAGACTTTGGCACCTCCAGGCCCTCAACGAGCTCGACTCTGGCTGGAGGCACTGGAGTCTGCCCCGACGCGGAGCCCTTGGTGGTGGAGGGCCAGAGTCAGTGGCAGTTTCCCCGGGGCCTGGCCGGGTCAGCCTGGGGCAGGTGGTGGGCTGGTCAAGCCGGTGTGCCTCTGCCTGGACAGGGTTGTGACCGTCTTCAGCCCAAGACACTCCATTTTGGGGTTTTTCTTCAGATACAGATGCTTACACACAACACAAAACACATCTGCAGGCCAGTGGGAACAGGAGTGGAGACTGGAACGTGAGGGTGCGCCCAGGTGCTGGCCATCATGAGTCACCGTCAGGATCCCATTGATGGCCGTAGGAAGGAGCTGAGGGTGGGGGCCCTGCGTCTCCAGGCAGCGGAGAGGGGAGGCTGGAGTCTCCCTGGGAGCAATACCAGGCACTTGGACGTGGAGCCTCTGCGGGGACTGAAGGTTCGTCCCACATCCAGGTGTGGAGAACAGGGGATCACAGGGTACAGACAGGCGACCTCAACATCACGAGACCATGTGTTGCAAACTCACAGCCAGTGTCATCCTCACGGGGGAAGATGAAAGGTCTTCCTCCGAGATCAGGAAGAAGACAGGCTGTCTACTTCGGCATCGCGCCCGAGACCCGGCTAGAACAATGAGCTGGAGGAAATGAAAGGACTCCAAGCTGGAAAGGAAGTACATTATCACTATTTGCAGATGACACAATAGTATATGTAGAAAACCCCGAATATTCCACTAAAAACCCTTGGAAATTAGCAGTCAGTACAGTAAGGCAGCAGGCTGCAAAGTCATGTACAAATCACTGTGTGTCTATATGCAAACAGCAAAATGAAGAAAAATACGTGGACGGGAAGAATTAGCAGGGTAGAGTGGCCACCTGACAGAGAGCAATATGCAGATTTATCAAAATCAATCACAATCCCATATCAAAATATGCTACTTTTTAAGGAAAGTAAAATACCTCAAATAACTAAAGTCTTGTTGAAAATAGAAGAAAAACAGAAGTGTCGTGCTCCCTAGCTTCAAACTGCTCTACAAAGCAAGAGTGATTGAATTAGCATGGTAGTGGAATTAAAAAAAAAAAGATGCATCCATGGCATTGATTTGAGAGCCCCCAAATAAACCCGCACAGACGCAGAACAGTCCCTAGCAAAGGAGCGAAGACCATGCAGTAACTGGACGGCCGCTGCAGAAGACTGAATCCAGACCCCTAGCACAGTCACAGAAGTCAACGCAAATGGACTCTTCACGGGTGGAAGACCAGACACGATAGCATAGAGACAGCATTAGCAGTGCGTCCCGTGGCACAGGCCTGAGGGGACGCAAGTCCAGCAGAAAGGGAAACAAAAGCAAATTGAACTAAAAAGCTGTGGCGGAGTTAGAGAAGCCGTCACCAAGGCAGGAAGACAGCTGCTGACGGCGGAAGGGCACGTCGTGCCCCTGACAAGCAGTCAGCGTCCCAGCCAGAAAGAACTCTGAAACTCAGCAGCGGGATGGAAGTCTAAGCCAAAATGGGCAGAAGATCTGAATAGTCATTTCTCCAGAGAAGACGCACAGATGGCCAGTAGGCACACGACGAGGTTTTCCTTTGACTTCATTAACCCCGGGAGCTCTGTCTCCACGTCTGTGAGAGCGGCTGAACTGAAAAGACCAGAAACAAGTGTCGCTGAGGGTAGATGGAAAGGTGCCCCCTGCGTTGTGGGAATTAAAGTCGAGTGTAAAGCATGTCATGTAAATGGGTGCAGTCATCTTGAAGAACAGTTGGCATGTCCTCAAAGAGTTAATAGTAGAGTCATTTTTTAACCCAGCAGTCCCACCTCTAGGTGTCCATCTGAAAAACACGCAGACACTAATTCGAAAAGCTATGGGAATCTCTTTGTGCGTTGCCACACTATTTACGGTGGCCAAGAAATGGAAGAAACCTAAGTGGCCATCAGCAGAGGCGTGGATGAAGGAGATGGACATGTCAGATACGTGTGTGTGCATATGTGTGTATGTGTGTACACACGATGGAACGCTAAGCCGCCCTTCAAAGTGAAGTCCTGCCATTGGCAACAACACGGATAGAATTAGCGGGGTAATGTTTGGTGACGGAGATCAGGAGGAAAAGACAGATACCACTTGATCTCACTCGTGTGAAATATAAACAGAGAAAAGGAGCCCTTGGACTGACCACGGAACTGAGGCACCAGCGGGGAAGGCGTGAGGCGGGCGGGGGCTCCGCTGGACGGGGAGGACCGCTGGACGTGCTGGTGGGGTGCGGTGGCAGAGCCTGCGCATCGAGGTGCTGAAAACCTGTGTGACCTCAGTTAAAGGGAGAGAGTGAGAGACAGCAATAAAACTGGCAAATTCTCTTCAGTGTTCAGGGTTCAAGTTGGGAGGTTTCTGGAAATTCCCTGTTGAGTGGTCGACGCTGTCCCATACTGGTGAACGAAAAAAAGGGGCCGAAGGCAGGCGCAGGAGCGGACCCGCCAGCCCTGGACTGGGGAGCAGACGGGCAGCGCTGCCCGGAAGCTGGGGGCCCCTCCGCGCGGCGCTCACTGTCCCTCTCTGTTTCAGGTGGTGGTTGAACTGCCAAAGGCAGACCTTGCAGGCTCCATCAGTGACTTGGGTAACTATTGAATAAGGACCCTAATTAGTCATTGTTTCCAAAGTCAGTAGGAATTCACGAACCCAGTAACCGTTTTGAAGAATACGGGGCAGCTCTCTGGAAAACAAACTCGAAGCTGCGTCCTGTAACCCGAGCTGACGCCCCGGCCCCTGGGTCCATGCAGGCTGTTGCCTGGGCATGACAGCTCTGGGCCACACGCTCGCGTTAGAAGCCCCGTGCGGTTTCTTCTGTGGCTGCGCCCACTGTGTCCCCTCAGCAGTGCCAGTCCAGCTCCGTGCCCTTATTTGTCGGGGTGTGCCTCTGGGCACACCGGCGTGACATGGGCTGCTCCCGCATTCTCCGCGTGGCAGGCGCCACGACATGCAGGGTCACCGCACACGGCCTGCTGAATGAGACGCAGCATTTCATGCACTTCGATGGTAGATATTTTAGGCGGAGCAGCCATCTCTCCAGCCTCTGCTCCCTGTCAGACTCACAGACTGTGGGACTGTGCCGACTGACCTAGGCTTCCTCCGGACCCGACTTCCAGACGAGTCTGGAACCAGGATGTCAGCCGGAGGAGTCTGGGAGGGTCTTGTCACCCTCGGCAGGATGAGGGACAGGGTCAGACCCAGTAGGTGTAGAACTGACCCACCCTTACCCAGGCCCATCGGGACCCAAGAATGTGTGTGGCCTGGCCAGCCGTGCGTGCCCGGTGCTTCGGAAGCCCTGGTGGCGCCGGAGCGAGCGGCCCTCCCGCACGAAAAACGTGCTGCAGAGACAGGGTCACTCCGAGGGCTCGCTAGCATGGGTGGGAGCACGTCTCTCCAGTCAGTGTTGGGCGCGAAGCTCCGTGTCCACACACTCACACTCGCAACTCTCAGGCTGCCCCGCTATGACGAGGAAGGTGGCACCTGCACCACCAGCTGTGCTGGACGCGGGTGTGCGGCCCATCGGTGACCGGCTGGGACAGTTCCCCAGAGCAGAGGTGTGCCAAGGCTGCAGGTCCAGGACAGGGAGGCCCGCGTGACCCCAGTCTTGCAGCGCCACGCTCACCCCAGGGGAGACTGGTCTGGTGTCACCTCTGTGAGCAGCAGCTTTGACTGTGACAGGTAACACGCAGATGCCCAGGCCACATCATCAGAGCCACCCTGTCCAGCACACGGTGCACATGTGCCGACGCTCCGCGTCCGACAGCCGAGACGGGCTGTGCGGGGAGTGCCCACGTGGTCACTGGTGCCCCAGCCTTACTTCGTCAGACCTGTCGCGAAGGTTCCTGATTGGCTCCAGCGTCCTCGAGCAGGGGCTCGGGCCTGCGTTTTGAAGCTCTTACCCAGAACTGGCTGGCAGCCAGCTGTGGGAGGCACCACCGTCCACACGCATGTGTCTTCACAGACGCTGACATAAAAAGATGGGGCACCGGTAGTGGGGTTGTGGTTTCCTTTCTCTTAATGCAGTTATTTCTCTTTTCTCTTCTTAGGTCTAATACCTGGAGGGAAGATAAAATTAGTGCACAGCACTGCGATTCAGCTGGGTGACAGGTACGACTGGGAGATGGGAACCTCTTTGTGTCCTAGATCTGCTTCCTGAGAGGCCTAGGTCAGGTCAGCATGCACCGTGTCCCTTCTGCAGACACCCCACCCGCCCCACTTCAACCACACTGGAGCAGGCCGGTGGTGGAACTGGGACCCTCATGGGGCTGGAGTCCCTGCTCCTCCAGTGGGAGAGCAATTCAGCTCCTTAGCACCCAGGGAAGATAAGGAGCTGGCGGTCTCACCTCCCAAGCTTGGGCTGGGGATCTGGCAACTGGGAAGTGAGCGTCGGAGGCCAAGCCGCGCCCCAAATGGGCTCACAGGGAAGGCACAGGGGCAGCTGCTGGGGGCAGGGGACAGCTCCTTCCACAAGGTGATTCCCACAGGAAGTGTTCACAAAGAAAACGCAAGGGACTCCAGGCCTGAGGCCCGAGGCCAGTCGTAGGGCGCCCATGTAGGACTTGAGGTAGCATAGTGGACACGCCTCGAAATGAAGCCATCACCTGCAAATGTGAAAGTAGCGGGTGGCAAATAGCAGAGGGGATGCAGATGCAGAAAGGCTCAGCGAACCGGAGGACACAGCGGAGGAGTCCAGTCACAGGGCTGGAAGCTGCTGGAGAAGGAGACGCAGACGGCCGCCCTCCCGGGCGAGGCTCCCGCAGCCCTCCACTGCCCTCCACGTCTGCCTCTGCACCTGTGTTCTTTCTTTTAGTCTTTCCTCTAGAGCCTATGAGCTCTGGGGAGCCACACGCACTCTGAATGTTAAGTTCCTGCCTTCGGACCCGAATCACTTTATCGTTGGCACGGACGTGGTGAGTCCTGCACCACCTTCCTTCTGTGGCTCCTGCTCCCCTGGGTGCTCAGAGGCAGCCACCTAAGAGCCTCCTGTTGGCTTTTATCACTACGCTTCTCAGTCATTTCAGTAGCAAGAACCGCGTTCCTTGCACTTCTCACTGGTCCTCCTGCCTCCATCTAGGGCCTCGTCGGTCACGGCACGAGACAGGACCTGAGGGTGTCTCCCAGGCTGTTCAAGCCCCAGCAGCAGGGCCTGCGGCCAGTGAAGGTGACCGCGCTCAACTTCTCGCCCTTCGGAGAACCAGTGTTCCTGGTAAGGGTGCGCCCTGAGCTGGGGCTCTGAGTGCGTGCCTGCTGGCAGGGGGCCACCTGCTGTAGCTGCTGGGCCTGGAGAGGTGGCTGTGGCCAGCGGGGCATTCATGGTGCCTCTCATCGCCTGGCATCGTCTCCTGTCACCGCCCTTCACCCGCCATCACCTCCATCACCCCTCAGCACTCCCAGTCAGCCCCCTGCCAGCACCATCACCCCGGGGCCTCACTCTGTGTTTGGGTCCCTCTTGGTTTCCCCTTTCTCTTGGGACACTGAGCCTGGGCTTGTCTCTCCCCAAGTCTGGCTTCTATTATGAGGGGCACGTGGGTCCCAGTTGTGGCCCGAGGGGTGCTCCGTGTGAGGTCACTGTGTCCCCACCCCACCCCTCCCAGGCCAGCACCCTGCCTGCACAGCAGAGCCCGGCTCCCGCGCCCCCACGCCCCCGCCGGTGTTGGCTGTGCCTAGAGCACGGGGCCCTTCGGGATGCGAAGGGTCAAATAAAGGGCCTGGGCTGCTCCTCTCCAGCCGTGGGCTCATGTGGAGATTCCCCCGAAGGGCACATCACCCTGCGCTGTGATCACGGCATTCCGTTTAAAAGGTGGCTGTGTGTTTTTGTGGAGCCTGTGCCGGGGCTCCGCGCGCCGCGTCTGCGTGTGTGGGGCGGACGCCTTCCAGCTGCTCAGCTCCTCCCCCGCGAGCCCGGGCTGGACCCCAAGGCTGTGGCTGGAGCTGGAGCACAGGCTGTGTGGTAATTTACGCTTGACTCCAAGAAAGAAATGCCTTCGCGCACCCAGTGAGGAAGCTACTGCTTCCCTGCTGCTGACGGGGCAGCCGAGGCCCTGATGCCGCTCTCCCCCAGGCTGGCTGTTCGGACGGGAGCCTGCGGCTGCACCAGCTGACTTTGGAGCGGCCCCTCCTGCAGTGGGACAGCAGCACCGGCGGTCGCGCCATCACCAGCCTGCAGTGGTCCTTGACGCGGCCGGCCGTGTTCCTGGTGCAGGACACCTCGTCCTGTGTGTACATCTGGGACCTCCTGGAGAGTGACCTGGGCCCCGTGGCCAGGCAGCCCGTGTCTCCCGACAGGTATGGGGTGACCGTGCGCCAGCAGGGAGGCGGTTTCTCCAACAGCACTTCCTTTTCCTGCACTGGACGCAGAGATTCAGAGTGAGGAACTGGGGTGCGAGGCTGGGCGCAAGGCCGTGCTGGGTGGGGAGGGTGGGACGCAAGGCTCGGCGGCTGCAGCGCAGGCTCGCACGTGACATTGCGGGGAGAGTGCAGAGCTCCCTCGTCGAAGCCCTGGGACCCACGGTGCAGACCACGGGGACCCACTGATGGCGAGATCGTAGCTCGGGGCGCAGGGCGTTGTGTCTCCCGGAGCTCGAGGAATGAGCTCGCGGACCAGAGAGGCAGGCAAAAGCAGAGGAAAGTTTACTGGAGAAAGTGCAGAGCCCCCTCCCCGCGCGGGGAGGGATGCTGTTAGAGCTGCGGCGTCTGGGCTTTTACCTTCGAAAGCGTGTGTGAGCTGTGACCGGTGCGCTTACAAGACTCCTCCTGGAGTCAGCTTTCCCACTGGTCCCTCTGGAACTGCACTTGGACGGGCTGTTTGTATGTCCTCGTCTCAGGGTCTTTGTCGCTGGGGGTAGCCTACTGTAGTGACAGGCAGGCCTGCTTCCACCTCCCTGCCCGCTGCCCTACCCGCCTGGGTCCCTCTGGAGTCCTCTGACCACTGCCGGGCTCCGGAGGCGGCCGTCCCTGCTGACCCAGCAGCCTGCGGACTTGGAGGGGCTTCCTCGGAGCTGGGGCTCTCGTGCAGGAAGGCGAGTCTCCTGCCGCCGACTTGCGGGAGGCAGCTCCCGCAGACCCGGAATCCTCGAGTCCTCGCCGTGGCATCTGCCGTCATGGACCGGGTGGGAGCCGCCCAGTGCGCCGGGCCCAGTGCGCCCTGCGTGGAAGGTGTCTCGGGGAGACCAGTCATACCTGGACCCTGTGCTTCTCTCACTCAGGCCGGTGGCCATGACCGTCGTGGGCGAGCCCGAGAGGGCCAGCAGCAGCTTCCTGGCCCTGGTGCTGGCCAGAGCCTCTGGCAGCCTGGATGTCCGGTACCTGAAGCGGTGCTGGGCGACCCCCACAGGGGACGAGCAGCACAGACTGCGGCTGCTCCTGCAGGAAGCCCTGTAGGGCGCCCGACAGTGGGTGTCCCTGTGTGCGGCCGCCCGCGGGCCTGCAAGTCAGTCCTCTGTGGGGCCGCAAGCCTCTCAGCTGCCAGACCTCTGGGGACACACGTCCCGCACGCTCCTTCCGGAACGTCCACCCGTTCCTGGGCTGAAGCAGCCTCGGAAAATGTGCCTTAACGAACCGCTGTCTTCATCCTGTGTAGACTCCCCGCACGGGCGAGTGGGCAGCAAGTCCTTGGACCGGCCCTGTGCGTCTCTGCACAGTCCTCAACCCCCTCGGCCCCTTTGGAGCGTCGAGCCAGCCACATTTCGTGTTACGCTTGAGTATTAAAAACTCTGTGCAGAAACAGTACAAGCAATGAATTGCCTTGAATCTCGCAACTTGTTTATGATGAGCATCTCAGGGTCGAGTTCTGGGGCTGCCACGGGGCCCAGGAGGCCTCACCAACACCGCGGCGCTGCCGGCCCAGCGGTGGGCAGTGGTCACAGGGTCCAGTGGGGCGCGTGTCGCCCCAGCTGTGATGCTTGGTACCTGGAAGACCAGGGAGGTCACCCCGCCCACCTCACCCGAGGTCCCATTGGGCACCTGCTCCCACACCTCCCTTTTCCTCACGTCCCCCACCCCAGCGTGACTGCAGGCCCCAGGCAGCTCGCTGCTCTGGCAGCGGTCCCCATGGGCACTGGCGCCAGGCGCTTCCTTTTCCTGCATCCGACCGCCTCTCCAGAACCTTCCCGTGATGAGTGCCTCCAGGCCAGCCCAGCCCAGCTGTGCTTGCAGTGGGCGCCGGCGGCGAGCCTGCGTGCCACGCCCCTGCGGCACCGCGCAACCAACCTGTGTGCTCGTGCGAGGGCTCAAAACCGCCCCGCCCCGCCCTGCCGCACTGAGAACTTCTGTGCGAGGTGAGTGGCAGCCCCTCCAGCTAACCCCGGGGGCTCGGTGCCCCTGCACCCACACGCCCTAGGCACGCGTGAGCGCACACTGCACCGTGCACAGGCACACGGGCACACGCGCACACGCCACCACCATGTGCGCACGTGCACACCACCAGACACCCAGCAGGCAGGCACGCCTGATGCCCGGCAGGCTCCGGCCCGTACGGGTCTGACCCACTCCAGCCCCGAGCAGGACCTCCACCAACATGCTAGGGTGCTTTCCACCGCTGTACTTGGCAGCCCGTCCTCATTGCCTTCTCCGGGAGCCCGGCAGTGCCCCACGTTGGCCTTGTCAAGCTGGACAGGGTCACTGGGGCCCGTGGCAGATGACATCCAGACCCGCCGGGGTGGCGCACAGGCTGCCTGCACCTGCTGGAGGGCGCTCCTGCCTGGGCCGGGCACGCGCACGGGAGCCCTGCAGCCCCTTCCTGGCTGTTCCCTCACCGGATCTGGGGACCTCAGCTGAGCCCAGAGTCGCAGACACCCTCCAGTCTGCATCTCAAACCCAGTGTCCAGAGCCCTGTCCAGCCTGACGTCCCTCCTTACCTGAGACAACCCCGGTGGGTCCCAGCCCACTCTGGATTTCTCCCGAGAGCCTGGCCTACCCGTCCGTATGCAGAGGGCCTGCGCTCTCCTCACTGGACACATCCACCCACTTCCCTGGTCTGTGTGCACAGAGCCACAGCCCCCAGTGTGGGCTGAGAGCATCCCCACTGCAGCCACACACCCAGCTGGAGCCCTGCTGGCCTCAGCGCTCGCTGCTGGGGCTGCCCAGCAGGTTCTGCTCTGGGCACCGTCACCCTGGGGGTCACTGGCCATGGCAGAAGCGGGTTCGGGGGTCAGGCACAACTGGGGCCAGGGCGCCTCACAGCCCGGCTCCCCCTCCCGCCGGGGGCCCGCGCGGCGTCTGCGGGGTGGAGGGTTGTCAGAGGCTGCGGCTGTAAGAGTCCTCTCCGAGCTGACGTGTGATTCAGGGTGCGAGGTGTACCGCGTGCGTGCCCGTGTGTACCCGTGTGCCACGTGTGAATGCCCGTGTGCCCTGTGTACCGCGTGTGTGCCCCACGTGTACCTTGTGTGCCCGTGTCCAACGTGTGTGCCCGTATGTGCCCGCATGTGCCCGTGTGTACTGTGTGTGCCCGTGTGTGCCCGTGTGTACTGTGTGTGCCCGCTGTGCCGTGTGTGCCCGCGTGTACTGTGTGTGCCCGTGTGTGCCCGCATGTGCCCGTGTGTACTGTGTGTGCCCGTGTGTACCGTGTGTGCCTGTGTGTATCGTGTGTGCCCATGTGTACTGTGTGTGTACTGTGTGTACCTGTGTGTGCCCGTGTGTGTACTGCGTGTGCCCATGTGTACTGTGTGTGTACTGTGTGTACCTGTGTGTGCCCGTGTGTGTACTGCGTGTGCGTGCCCGTGTGCACCTGTCCTTCCCAGGAAGGCTGCGCTCGGACTCTCAGATTGGGGCCGGGGTGGGGACACACACACTCATATGCAAAGATGCCGCGTTCTCTCTTCTGAAAACAGAAAATGTCTCTTTCTACCTCTCTGATTCTAATCTTCACATGTAAAACTAACGCCCACGTATCCGCACGGCAGTCTGCTCTGCACCTGCGTCCAGGAATGGGCTGCCTGTCACAGGCTGTCCGGCCACGTCCCTGCACCCCACACGACCTGGAGCAGCCATGGGCCAGGGCCCTCCACACAGGGCGCGGGGTGGGGACCCCTTGCCGTCACAGGGAGGCTCATTGTGAGAGGGCTGGAGGGGCTGCAGGGCGGGCGTGTGGAGGCCGCATCTCACAGGAGAGCTGAGTGCGCTGCAGGGAGGTCACATGGGGAGGGCGCCCACTGCTGAGGTCAGCGGGGCTCCTGCTCCCTCGCTGCCCTTCTGATCGCTCTGCTCACTTCCTGCACTGGGAGGGGTCACAGGGCCGACCCCGGCTGGCGCGGTGGGCAGGTCCCTGGTGGCCACCTGACAGACCTGCTCTCGGGGCACAGACTGCTCACCAAATGGGCTTCAGTTCTGGTGGTCACTGCGCTGTGCCCAGTCCACGTGTGAGCAGGACCCATGGCAGGGGGGGACCGGGTGCGGGCGGTGGGGGCCGCACTGCTCCCCTGTGTGAGGGGACCCTCCACAGCTCCGGCCTCGTTACACTTGGAGGTGAGGGCCGCTGCCGGCCTCCAGAGGGCGCTGCCTGCACAACCAATGCCTGAGTCCTCCGTGGTGCCAGCAGCAGGCGTGAAAGGAGGGTGGGACGGGCAGGGTGACCCCCGCTGGGTTCTGTCCCTGTTCCCAGGACAAAGGACTGATTTGTGAACAGCAGCACATCTGCATCCAGGGGCGGCCAGAGTCAGTCTCGGCTCAGACTACTGAAGGAAACGTGGAGGGGACGGGACTGGACCTCCTTGGAGGCAGTGGAGTCTCCTGTAAGCTTTAAAGTTTTGTAACTGTGGAACCTCGGAGACCTAAAATCCTGGGGAAAGCCTCTGAAAACGGCCGTTCCCAGCCAGAAAGGAAGTGGCGTGCCGCCGAGGCGAGCTCTGTTCCGGCTGCTGGTGCCCTCCACCCCCTGCCCTGCAGGCCGTCCCGCGTGCCAACAGAGGCACCACCCTGCCGGCCCTTCCCTCCACTGTGCCCGGGAGCCCCAGGGCATGTGGCCCACTGCCGCGCCCAAGTTCAGCCCCTGAGCACATGCTTTTGGCAGTGGAGTGAGCACAGGGTTTATTAGAAATGTCTCGGCTGGCTGTGGCCGAGACGAGGTTAAATGTTAGCTCACAGACAGCCCATGCAGACACACATGAGCACACACACGCAGACACAGCACACACGCGGGCATGTGGACAGTACACAGACACACTGGTGCGCCGTGCGAAAGCACTCGTGCCCGGGCACACGGGCACATATGCACAGGACACATAAGATGCTCATGCAGATACACACGCGCACACATGCAGATATGTGTGCACATGCACAAGACACGAGCGCACTGAGGTCACACACACGCAGGTGCAAACACAGGCATGCACACGCGCACCTGTGCCCAGCCGGCCCGGGCAGCAGGTCCTCGCCACCGTAGGTGCGTGCTCTCGCGAGGAGTCCGTTGGGACGGGGGGACCTCCGAGCGTGCCGAGACGACACAGCTGGGGCCTGCCCTGCGCGTTCAGACCGTGGCGCTTCATGACTTGCGCACCGGAGGCAGCACCCACGCATGTGCACGTGAAGTCACACGCTGCCTCCACCCTCTGCTCACTGCAGGGCCTGCCCCTTGCTTCGCCGGCCAACAGACCAGCTGCTGGCCACCGCGGGGCCGAGGGCAAAGTCCAGGGACAACCTGGCTCTGTGCTGGCCCAGAAGCCCTGGCGGCTCTGGTTCCAACAGACCCTGCGCCCAAGTCCACGTCCACTGGGCCTCACTGGGACGGGGTCAGCACCAGTGACGGGGCAGCAGCTCAGGCTGCTTCCCATGGGACAGGCCCCATTGTGGGCTCAGCCACCCACCAGCCGCCTGCTCTCTCCACAGCCTTCGTGGAGAATCAGGCTCCCTTGAGCAGGCAGACGGGGAGCTGCACTGAGTACAGCAGCTAGGGCCCTGCTCGGGTGGTGGGGGGCCTGCCCCGGGTGGTGGGGGG
>RJWH01009492.1:0-22302 GCA_004363575.1 Solenodon paradoxus | reverse complement strand
AGGTGGGGTAGCTGGTCAGGGTTCTGAAGCAGTTTCAGGCTCCCACCAACATCAGGTCTGGGGGGGGGCAAAATATGTGGGGGCACCAAGAAGGAGGGGCTTGTCTTTCCAGGTTCAGTTACTCCTGCTGAATCTCCTGTCAGATTCTAAGACTACTTCTCCCCCTCCACCCCCAACACTCCCTTCAATTTTCCTCAAGTACTGATGGGGCAAACCTGATGGAGGCTGGAGGTCACTGGGAGTCCCTGCTGGGGAGAGTGGAAGCCTCACTTTAGCTAGCAGCTCTGAATTCACTCAGGTTCTTAGAGCTCCCCTCCCACCCCAAAAGATTTCCTTGGGCACCAAAGAATGCCCCAAGGGGGAGGGGCATCCTTACTAGTCACCTCAAACCTGGGCCACTACAACCACATTCAAGCTAGCACCACCATGAGAAGGGCAGACAGAAAGACAGACAGGTTGGAGTCCTCTCCTCCCCTGGCCCTGCACCTCCCTTTTAGTGATTACAATTCCCTCCGGTTCAAACCACACCGTCAAGTTCGGATTAAATTTAAAACAGGCTTCCCCACCCCCGCCCCATACCCCCATACCCCCAGCGGGCCATCCCAGCCAGCCGCAGGCGGGGAGCCCGGCTCCTCAGCACCAGCCTTCTCCGAGGAGGCCCTGTTCCATTTGCTTTCATTTTCCTTCTCCCCCTGAAATGGGCTCATTTCACCTCTCTGCTGCCCTCTCCCCCTCCCCACCCCCTCCCTGGTTCCCCTCTACTTTCCCCCCTTCTCTCTCCCGATCCCTCTTTGTTGGGAAAAACACACCCACACACAACTCCTCCTAGCTAGGGCCTGCGCTGGAAGCAGAAACTGAATTCTCTTGGCTTGCCGCGAGGAGACCCGCGTCCAGTTCCCACCCCAGGTGGGTATCTGGGATCCCTACACACCAGGAGTCAGGCCCGGACGCCCAGACGACTGAAAGCTCTAGGGCCTGTGAACGTGGCCCTCTCAACGCCACGGCCTGCATTCCCGCCGCCCCCGCCCCGCCGCCCCGCAGCAAACGGGGCTATTTCCGGCTCCCCCAACCGGGTGTAGTTTCCCAGCCCGGGGAGTGGCTAGAAGGGGAGCGGCCCCAGAGCTTGGGTGCTCCCTGCCTGGAGCCCCAAGGGCCCTGGGCGCCTTGTTACCTGATCTTTGTGTGATGTGTGTGTCGCAAGGAAATTTGCAGTGACTTTGGAGCCCAGACTGAGGAAGCAGAGGTGGCGAAAGGAGAGACAATACGGTTCGAAGTACAATTAAGGGGCCAGAGCTGCTCGTCTCTTCCCCGCCCTCCCTGCCCAACTGTGAGCTGTCTGGCCTCAAACCTCAGGGCGACCCGCGAACCTGGAGCCGGAAATTCAACCCTTGGCGGAGGGAACCAGAAGATCTGGCGTCCAGAAAGCAAGAGGAAAGCTCCCTTCCAACTTGGAGCACAGCAACCAGCCCCGCTGAGTTGCAGAGAATCCAATGAATGAAAGTGAACATTCCGGCGAATTTCCCCGATTTTGTCCAGCCTTTGAAAGAAGAGCCAAGGGGGTTGGGACGTCCCAGACAGACAGACAGACAGACAGGCAAACCACATCTTCGGAGGCAGACTCACAACATGAGTGTGAGCTTGAAATCAAATACAGGTTCAACATTCCCGAGGCCTCTCTACCAGGCCGGGCGGGCGCCGATCTCCCTACCTTCTTCTCCCTTCCAGGGCGTGGGGCAGAGCCCCGGGAGGCTCGGTCTCACTGGCTCGGTCCAATCCCGCCTCGGGAAGCGCCTCCGTTACCTGCTCCTTGGCTCCCCACGGTCACAGATGCAGGGCAGCCGCCTCCCGCCGGGGGAGGGAAGCCCCGGCCACCGCAGCCTCCGCTGCCCGCCCTCCTTCCCTCCCTCCCTCTTTCTCGCCCTCCCTCCCTCTCTCCCTCCCTCGCGCGCCGCCGTTCGCGGGCCCTCCCGCGGGCAACCTGTTCTGGACCAAATCCAGGTATCTCCGAAAGAGAGAGAAAGAAAGGACCTCTACAGTGGAAAAGAAAGAAAGAAAGACCCTTCACTTCATTTATTTTTCATTCTCTGGCCGTTGGGCGGCCCCAGTTCAGACGTCCCGGACACCGGCCCTGCAGCTACAGAGGTGTGCCCGTGCCGGCCTGCCGCCTCGCCCACGGCGGCCGCCGCGCCCCGCGCTGCGCGCTCCACTCTCCCGGCCGCCACCCCCGGCAGCCCAAACACCACGCAGACCTCAAGGTCCTACCTACAGACTCAACATCCGGTTGCCCGCCCCGCCGCCGCTGGCCTCCGCCCCGGGAGACCGCTCTGCTCCGTCTGCGGCCAAAGTCCACACACCATCCACCTAGTCCGCGTTCTCGCGCCGGCCGGGACGCCCCTCCCAGGCAAGGCGCCTGCCTGGGCCCCACCCGGGCTGCGGCCGGCCCGGTTCAAACCTCCCTCAGTGCCCGGGACCCACACAAAGCTCAGCGCCCAAAGCTCGGCGCCCTGACGTGCCCACCCTCTGTCCCCGTCCCTGGCTGCCGCTGCCCTTCACCTGTTCCCGAGAAGGGCTGCATTTCCAAACTGAGGCAAGGCCGTGGGCCCGGGTTGAGCATGCTGGGGAGCGGAGGTCCCAGGGAGGCCACAGAAGATCCTCCGGGGCTAAGCAGGAGCCCCCCCGCAGCCCGCGCGACGGCTCAAAGACCAAGCTCTCCTTGGCGAGCTCTTGCCTTTTTCTCCTTCTCCCGCAAGTCTTAAACACTCACACGCCTAGAGTTCAGCTCTATAAATCCTGCTCCTCTTTCCCATATCATAATTAAAAAAAACCAGTAGGGGAGGTTTTAACTTTTATTGCGATTTCTGGAGTTGGGCTGCGGAGCATATATTAAGTTTACGCTTATGCGCTCTCGGCGGGGAGGGTCCTTTAAGAAATAAAAATCCATCTTAATATCCGCAGACGAGAGAGATAATTTTTTCCCTTCTCTTCACGCTGTTTCTCTTGAAGACTCCCTTCCAGCGAAGCGAATAAATAATCACCATCGCCTTAGCCATGATCCAGGGCCCCAGGGACAGCGGGTGGACTCTGGCCACCAGACTGGCCCTCACCTTGGCCTGAGGAGGACTCACCAGCATTTCCTGGGATTTAGGAAGGGGGACACACAGGCCCTTGGCTTTATGGCCACCTATGCCTCCAGCTTACCCAATCTGAAACGGAAATGGTGACTGAGAGACCCAAAGGGCAGAAGTCGTTCCTTGGTGGATTTCGGCCCATCAGGGACGCTGCTGCCAAGCTAGGCACTTCTGAGCACCTCGACCCTGCCTGCGGCTCCCTTCACTCCAGCTGGCCCCTGGCTTCTGACAGCCTGGAAACTCAGTGACTCTTAGGGGCTGCCAAAGTAGGAGAGCCCCTGTCTGCCTTGCAACCAGCTGGTCTTTCTCTCTAGAAACCTTCTCATTTCCCTGGGAGCCAGGGTGGGTTTGAGTATGTTCCATTTTTTTCTCCCCACAAAGGGATGGGGGACAGACAAAAACAGAGACCAATTTAGCTGGGGGTTTGACAAGTTCTATTTCCATTTTCTCCTCTAGTCTCCTTAAGAATCAAAAGAAATATTTTGTGGTAAGAAAGAGAGAAATGCATGAGTAAATACATACGGATGATTTCAGAGAGCCTGGAGGAGACAGGAATACAGAAACAGAGACCTATACGCACACAAGGTCACATATATGCCCCAGCAGACAACTGCTAGAATATAGAACTCCATGTATATATTTTGTTTCAGGGACATGACTTTATTTCCCTGTCTGAAAGTTTATAATGCTTAAATATCATAAAAATTCCAAAGCAAGAGAACTGAGAGACTATCTTCCTTTTGGCTATCTTTCCCAGTCTCTCTGGTAACAGAGGTATACCTCCCCTTTCTCCTTACCCCCCCACCCCATTCTCTTCAGACTGAGCAACCTGTTTTCAGAGCCTCTTCTCTAGCAACCAGGGCCAGAATTGAGGAAGGGGGGGGAATGGAGGAGAAGAAGCTTTGCAAAGTTTCACATCGCTTAGCTCCCCACCACACCCTCCCCTCCTCCCCTGGCATCAGTTCACAACCTTCCCAACAATATGGTAATGGTGGGTGCTGGCAGACTCCAGCACCCAGACATCTCCACACAGCGCAAAGACAAGCAGCTGCCTGATAGCCACAGACACAGCAGACCAGGGCCTCTGGGCCCTGGGACAGCTAGACAGAGACCAGAGCCAGGTTCTCACCCTGATGTTTCCCAGTAGGGTGTGTGTGGGGCTTCTACTTGGACTTGATGGCGGTCCTCTAAACTACTAAGGCCCCGAATATACCCTCCTCCTGGGGATAGAGATACAGAATGGGAAGGGGAGGTGTCTGAGCTGTTGTTCAGAGTCCCCAACTCTTGGGACCCCCACTTTCCTAAGGGGAAGCCCCAACCCCAATTGACTGGAGGCAAAGGTTTTTAGAGGTGGCAGGTGAGCACACTAACCCTCCAGACTCGCTTCTCTTTCTGTGTTCTTCTCTCTCTTAATGATCCCGCCCCACCCTGCTGCCCAACTGAGCGGGCCCTCCAGGCCACCTCTTACTGGGATTCCTGAATTTCCTTGGAATTGGCTAGACCTTCTTTGTCTGTCTCCATCAGCTGGACCCAGGAAACAATAGCTGCAGGAAAACTCCTCTCCCTCAGTCACAGGAATTGGGACAGGCTGAGGAGCGGACAGTATAAAGCGGGCTTCTCCAGACTTGTCTGCAGCCCCACTCACAGCTGCTCTTCCTCAGTCGGTCCCCACTTTGCCCTGTCCGGAAGGGGCTGTGGGGCAGTCCCACTGGAGAGGGAGGGAGTGGGATAGGTGGGTTGGGGCCCTCGACGAGAACCGGCTGATGTAACTCAGGCAGTTTCTTGTTGCCGAGTTCAAAACTCAATCCCAACAACATGAAACTACCTAAGCCACAGATCAGCTGAGCGAGCAGGGCGGGAGATTCAGCTTTGCATCTATCCGGAGGAGAAGGGAAGGGGCTTGGGGAAGGATGAAATTCAGCCCCGTCCCCCTTTCCGCCCCCACAACCTGCCTAAGGACTAGAGAGCAGACTGGGTGGCTGGATGGGTAGGGGTCTGACCACCTCATCAGCAGCTGGTCTCAGCAAATTGCTCAGGGAAAATTGGGTGAAATGGAACCCCAGCCACCAACCCCCCCACCTCCGGCCCCACCCCCAGCACCGCAGTGGAGCTATTCCCCTGCCTCTGGCCCTGGCCCTGGGGGTGGCAGGGGCGGGGGAATGGGGTGTCCTACTCCTGAGCTGGGTCCCCTGTCATGTCCATCTGGCTCTCCTGCACTCCCTTCCTAGATTCAGATTTGCTCTGACACTCAATCTCTCTCAGATACACTCCGGTTTCCCTGTATCTATGGATTGCCAAACCACAGTGCTTGTGCTTCAAAGCCTCTTCCAACCAGGCCACTTGCTTGGTAAAACCCCACGACCAAGGAGTGTGGGGACCGAGAGCCTGGAGAATGCTCACATCCACGCCAGCAAAAAAGCAGGAAAACCTAAGCTTCAAGCTCCAACTCTCTAGCCCATCCTCCCTTTCTCCCCTAAGTAGACAACAAGACTAGACCCATGTGTCGACCTCAAGGCAACCCTAAGTGCCCGAGTAAAGAAAGAAGCCAAAAACCACCAATTTACCTCTCTAACCACCAAACCCCACGACAACGGGCCAGGGAGGCGAAGAGAGGTTGCTCACGGCCACTGCCCTCCTCTGCCCTCCTCTGCGAGCGGCCACCAAGCAGGTCTAGGCATTCAGCAAGCACAGATGCTCCAAACACCTTCCTCCCTGTTCTGCCCTCCGAACACTGGGCACCTGGGGATGCCACTTGTCCCCACTCCACCACCAAGAGAAGAATAAGAAACCGCTTCTCTTACCTTGTCGCCGCCTCCTCCTGCGCTGCTGAGCTACTGCTGCTGCTGTCGAAGGGGGTGCCTGAGCTCCTCGTCCCCCTCCGGTGGTTAAGTTTATTCCTCTCCTTGGATAGGTGGGAGGCTCTTGGGGTTCCCCCCAGCAGCGGTGGGGTGCGCCTGGCCCAGCACCCCAGGCAATCAGATCCGTCTGCTCCTCAAGATTGCAGTTTGCTCTCTGCCTCTTTCCCTCCTCCAGTCACCTTTAAATGCATCTTTTACTGCAGCACCACATTATATTTGCAGATCATAAAATCCACCTCTCGCGCGCACCAAGACCGTCCTGACATTACTGTTTTATGACCTTGACTTATTGTGGTCACCTGGATAATATTTAAATCAACGTTATGGTCTCTCACTTACATTAAACCCGCCAAGAGACGTTCTAGAAAGACTAGGAGATGAGTCAAACACAAAATACACATATCTACACACTCAGCCTCTTTTGGGGGGGAAATGTCGCTAAAAAAAAAAACACTAAAAACAAAAAACCACCCATTTGAGGATTACGATTCTGGAAATTTATTAGGATTTTTTTTCTCCATTAAGGAAGCTACATGCAAAAGATACAACATACAGAATATCTTTAAATAACACAACTCCCAGACAGGGACAGGGAAATAATTGGGGGGGGGGTGCATTCTGTCTTTGCTTCACTATGTTCTAGTTTTAATTCAAATTATTTTTGTTCCTTTGGATGAAATTTCTGAGATGTCAGTGGATGAGGGATGTGGGGGTGCTGGGAGGATGGGAGGAAAGCAGAAAGCAGTACAAATACGAGACTTCAAGCAGATTCTCAGAGCAACTGGGAGGTAAAAGACACAGAGAGGGTATGGTGGAGGTGCTGGGTGCTACGACAAACACACAAACACTAGCCGAAACTTTCCAAAACATCTATTATTCTAAAGAGAAAATGCAGCAAGGAAGGAGCGATTCTGACTGTGCTCTGCGAGATTACAGACCTTCTCTGGTAGACGTACCCCCCCTTTCTCCCTACACTGGGGCGGATTCGACCTTAACTTTGCATGGAGAACAGGATGCTGTGTGTGAGTGTGTGGGTGAGTGAGGGGTTGACACACACACCAGCCACACTCCCACCGTCCCTTGTCTATGCGGGCATACCACACCCCACACCCCAGCACCCCATTTCTTATACTTTAGGTGGAGGCATCTTCGCAGCACGAACCATAGGTCCCTTGGAAGAAGAGTCTGAGGTCTTTGCCTTTTTTGTAGGCATGTTGCATTTATACTCAGGGAAGGAAAAATATATATATACCACCAGGCACAAAGGGAGGAGGGGCGGGGAAAGGAGGGAGGGAGGGGAGACGGGAGGGGGGGGAGGGGAGGCCCCCCCCCACGCTCAGGTAAAATTAAAATTGGAGGTCAGTTCCCGGATCCGATTCTCTCGGTTCATTTTCTTGAGTTTCATTCTGCGATTTTGAAACCAGATTTTGACTTGTCTGTCTGTAAGGTTAATGGTCTTGCTAATCTCCAGGCGGCGCTCTCGCGTCAAATACATATTGAACAGAAATTCTTTCTCCAATTCCAGCGTCTGGTGTTTAGTATAGGGGCACCTCTTCTTCCTTCCGCTCTTTGCTGTCAGCCAATTTCCTGTGGTGTTTTCTGCCTTTATCTCCTCTGTTAAAAATAATATTATTTACATAAGTATCCCTGGAAGAGGCAAACCCCTTGCAGCCGCCGCAGCCTTTGCCAGCCTGCTGTGGGGCAGCTGAGGGAGCACAGGGGAGTTGCTTTCATCCCACAGACCTGCCCCGTGGGGTCCTCTGGGCTCAGGGTTCTTAACATTTCTCTGGGATCTAGACTTAGAGGGAAGAAAGAAGGTTCTTCCCTCCAAAGCATTTATTCAATGAAAATACCCAAACCCACCTTGATTCTGAGTACTAGCAGATTTTGAGTACTCCTGCTTTTCTTCAGCTTGCTGACCCTGGTGGGTGACCTAACCTTCACCAACCCCCCTCCTCTCTGCTCCATTCCAGCACTGAAAAAAATCCAGCCAGAAGGAAAAGCATTTTCCAGGCCCCAGACAGGATTGCAGAGTCCACTGGCCGCTTAGAGCAATTCCCAGAGAGCTTTGAACTCTTTCACTCCAGTGAAGGGTTGTCTCAGTCTCCTCTGCAACCAAAGGTCATTGCAGCTGTCTCTGCCCTAGACCCCCAGCCCCTGCTCCCACCTGAAGTGCCACACAGCAGCTCTGCCCTGCCTTCTCTCTCATGGCCAGCTCTTCTTTGCCTGACCATTCCCCCAGGGGTGAGTAGCAGAGGTAGGAGAGCTTGCACAGGTGGCAGAGATCAGGGACAATAGCTTGGGGACATGCTAGGGGGCCTCGGACCACTGTCCTAGCCACAGCACCTAAGGCAAAGGGAGAGAGATGTCCTGAGGAAATGCAGCCTCTGGAAATCTCCTGTTTAGTCTTTGTACATATGTATAACTTCATGTACATGCTTTCCTACAGAGATATGCATTCCTATACATATGTACACACATAGATAAATATAGACACATGTGTCTATTTATAGGAGATATTGTGAGTAGATCATCTTGACAACTTCTCTCATTGGTATAAATTTTGACTGACGGGGGCCTTGGCCATCTTTTCTAGGGAAAACCCCAGAGTCTAGAGACTCGAGAGGAGCACCCAGCATAGGACTCTGCTGATGGGTCTGTTCTCCATTCCTGCCCCTCATGCCAAATGAAATTGCCAGGTTCCTGGATCTTATCTTTATTGGGGGGAGGGATAGGGGAACCAGGAAGTACCAGAAAAAAAAGGAAAACTGGAGGCTGCAGTTTAAAACATCGGAATGTCCTTAATTCTGCTCCACCTCTGCACCTGCAGCCTGCAGCCGAATTATTTAAAGGCTTTCCACATCAACTCTGCCCTGTTTAGGTTCTGGGTTTGGCGGGTGGGGGGAGAAATTACAAATGAGGAAGTCTGGCTGGGAGCCTTCTTGCCTGTGGCCTGGTGTAGACACCAAAATGGGAGGGGGTAGGCTAGAATGGCAGAGGCATAGTGAAGACCCAGAGGGATTCTCTGGGGTGGGAGGGCTTAGGTTGCTGTTGGGGGTGGGAGCAAGAGAGGAAGGGGAACAGGTTGAGTTAGGAGGTGGGCTTGTTAACCTTGACTTTGCTTTTAGTGGGACTAGAACGTAGTTTTTTCCTGGCCTAAATCTGCACCCCAGCTAAGCTCAGGTCTGGAGAAAAGAGATAAAATTAAACTTTTCTGCCACACACATGCCACAAAGGAGGCTTTATGGATGTGGGTGTCCCTCACTCTCCCCCGTCACCGGGAGGGACCAACCATGCTCATTTTCTGACCAGGGTCACTATGGGCTGATTTGCCAAAACCACCTTTGCAAAGGAGATCCAGGAGGGAAAGGTTCTGCCCTCATCCACCAGAAGAGTGCCTGAGGGCGTGTGAGCAGGCGAGTGTGAGTGTGAGTGTGCAGGGAGCCTGTGAGAGGGGTGTGTGTGAGTGTGACTCAGGTCACTGCCAGGCGTGCGTGTGCGCCACATCCATATACAAAGCACCACAGACCCAGGCCTCCCCCAGTCTCCTCAGCTCTCAGCGTATCTTCTGCCTCCACACCCAATGAGCCCCTCTTGCATACAGTCTCCAGAACCAGTGTCAGGGGAGGCAGGATTACTTTTCCCCTCCCCATTGGATCTTTCCTGAAGCTTTTTACTCCAACTTTTCAGGGAAAGTCGTTCTCTTTAGCCATCCTCCACTGCTCCTATTTCCTTCACATTCTTTCTCTAGGTGTCAGAGAAAAGTCCTGGAGGCCCCCAGTTCCTGTAGCAGAAATGAATCTTGAACCCCGAGCTTGAACTCTGGCTAGGCTTTCTCTCCCCAATGCAAATCCAATGAAATCCAACAGAAGCCACACTCCATTTCAGGAGAAAACCACTTGCCACGCACATAGAAATTTCCCAACCACTCATTGGTAAGCTGCTTTTGGAAACCAACGAAAAAAAAATTTTTTTTTAAATTTAACTAGAAAAAAAAAGAAGAAAAATATCCAAAAGGGAGAGGAAAAAAAACTTAACAACATTCCAAATGCCCTCTTCCAACAACACCATGCCCACACCAGGCATCGGAGGGAGGGAGGGACTGAGGAGGGCAGCCCTCCACCTCCACCTCTTCAGGCCTCTGTCCCGCTGCCCAAGGCCTCCTGACCAGACCCAAAGGCAGGAGCCCAAACCACAGTCACAAATCAGAACCACAAGTAACAAAACCAATCTTTCCAGGAAACAAATTTCAACTGGAAAACGCCGTAAAGTGAAACCCTCCTTCTGCCAAGCCTTTCCTAGTCCTTGGCCCAAGATCGCCATTTTAAGCTTTTTGCAAGCTTCTGACCTGAGCGGGGACATCAGCCCCCAGGATACCAGAGTAGCGCCAGCAAACCAAAGCCACTACACACCAGGAGCGGTCACGCACCCCTGGGTAGCACCAGGTGCCTGCAGGCTGCCCGTGGCACCCACAGCCACTGCGACCGGCATCTCCACTTAGCCGCTTACCTTCGCTACCCAAATGACGCGCCAGCAGCCTAGCGCTCAGCACACTTGAGTAGCAAGCCCGGGGTCGCATTCCCGGGACAATATGGGGCCTCCTGGGCGCAAGCCTCTTCCTGATCCAGCCTTGGCCACGAAGACCAAGTGCCCCGAGCGTCTCAGCCGGGCCGCGGCCCAGGCGGCCTTACCTTTTGCTTCGTTATCCGAGGTATCTGGGCTGGAGTCGGCGGTTTTGGTCCGCTCCTTTTCGCTTTCCAAGGGGCTGCCTTTGGGGCCCGCCAGGCTCTGCTCGGTCTTGATTTCATTGGGGCTGGGGGTCTGGCTATCGGACTTGGGGGTCTCAGGGAAACTCACTTTGCCCCCGAGCTGGGGCGACTCCAGATGTTCCGCGCGCGGGTTCAGACTGGCCCGCTGCTCAAAAGGGGCTTCGAAGTCGTTGGCCCCGGCACAGTGGGGCGGCTTGTCCAGCGCGGAGTAGCTCGGGCTGGCGCGGTAGTAGCTGGGCACGGGCACCTCGTGCTCCCCGAGGCAGGACTCCTGCAGGGGGTGGGAATAGAGAGCTGCCTCGGGGCCACTTTTCGCCCGCTTCTCTGCGCTGTACATGCAGCAGACATTCTCTTCCTTGACACTAGGTGGGTAGGAGCAGGAGGACAGCGGCCTGCCAACAGGTTGTTCCAGGCGGTAGGCGGCTTTGGGGTCGCCCCAGGAGTCCAGCTGCGAGAGGTAGGACGGGTAGGTGTTGAGGGCGAGGTTGGGACTGCTGCCCTCGTCCCTCTTGGAGAGAGAGGGCGCGAGCCCGCAGCCCCTCATCACCCCGCAGTTGAAGTCACTCCCAGATTGCATATACATGCCTGCGCTCCGGCTATAGCGCTCTCCTCCGCCCGGCGCAGCCAAGGGCTCCGCGTACGAGTTCGGAGTTACATTGCGAGGGCATGTCATTTTCAGAGAGAGGGGTTTTTAAGGAGCAATACTACAGCGGAGGAGCTGACATATTTTTTTTCCCCCCATCCGGGAGGGGGGGCGGTTGGAGGGGCGGGAGGGAAAAGGGGGGTGGAAAATATCAGCTCCATAATTATCCGCGCATTCGGTCCTCACCATGTGACCGCTAGACCAATGGGATTTGAAAATGGCCTTGATGATTCAGACGGCCGTGACGTCAGCGGGGTCAAGTTGTCGGCAGGCGGAGCGCACAGCGTGGAGTAACAGCGCCACCTAGCAGCCGCCTCGGGGTAGGGGCGCCCAAGTCCTTCCCCGGGAACAAAGGAAGCGCCCCCTCGGGCGGCAGGGGCAGGAGGGGGTGGAGGGGGATGGGGGAGAGTTCTAGGGAGAATGGGGTTTGTTTACCCTGGAACTAGGCTGTAGCTTATGGGGAGAAGGGGCGGAGATGGGGAACAAGCGGGAGAGAGAGGGAGAGAGCCAGGCAACTCAGGGCTCAAAACAGTCAAATTCAAATTAAAAGGTCAAGACAAGATTCAGGTACTTCTTCCCCTTTCACCTCCTTTTTCCCTCTTCTTGGCCTAGGATCCCTGCTTCTTCCCTTGGGATGGGAGTGGGGAGAGGTTTTGGGGGAGGGCTTCCTTGGGCCGAGGATAAAGTTGGAGTCCCAGACAGAAGTAAAGTTTCTGATCTCCTGCGGTGCTCTTTGGTAGGACTTGGCCCTGGAGACTGGGAGCTCTGCTTGAAGACTGCCTGACTTGAGAGTTGGTTGAGTTGCAAGTTGCCTGTGCTGAGTTTTTGGGAACCTCCAGTGTTGGGGATGGGTCAGGGAGGGAGTCATTTTGACTTCAGGGACTGCCGGTGAAAGGAGGTCCCCAAGGATCCAGGGGTCCCTGAAGGAGGAGGCCCGGGCCGGTTCTCTGACCTGGGATTGTGGCCTGCGCCTGGCTGGTGGGGGGCTCTTGGCTACTGTCTCAGAGGCAGAAAGGCTTTGGCCTTGGAGTCGGTTTGGCTGCTCTGCTCCAGGCCCTGGCAGCTCTCTCTTTCCAATTGACCTTGCCCCCACTAAAACGGAATATTCCCAGAGAGAAAGAGGGAATTCGCCAGTGAAGGAATCGCGTATCACACGGGAAACCAAGATACCACACAGGACACAGTCTGACCCAGAGAAGTGTTCTTTACAGAGCGAATGAGTGGGGTCATTCTTGAGAGAAGCAGGACCAGTCTATTTTTGTTGTTGCTCTTTTTTAATCAAGGGAACCAAAAAAAAAAAAAAAAAAAAAATGAGGGACAAAGTAGGTTTCAAATAGTTCTTTCCGTTTCTCCATTGCCTTTCTCCCAAAGCGAGCTAAACTCTCCACCCCGTCCTCAGGAAATGGAATCCGGAGAATAACTTGTCTTTCCTGTCGCCCCACGTTTTCCCCTGGATGAAACCTCGGGTTTTCACTTTGCGAAGGGTTGGAGCCGTTTGGAAAAGGACTGGCGCTCCCCGCGCCCTGGCTTGGAGGAGTAAGGAGGCTGGATCGCTTCTAGGGAGGCTCAAGGCCGCGGCTGCTAGAATGGAGTTGTGGAAAGAAATCCTCCAAATTCTCCCACCCAGGGGGTGAGAGAAAAGGCGAAGGGGCCCCTGCACCCCGGAAAAACTGGAAGAACATGTATCGAGTGTGACTTGCTTGCAGAGTCAGCCAGGGGAGATTTGAAATGGTTTTGTGTTTTCATTTGCAGGGGTCGCCATGGGCTCGGCACAGGGGTTGGTCCAGGGAAGGTTAAACTGTTTAGGCCCCAGACAAGACTTGGGACAGCCCCGGTTTCAGTCAATTCAGGGAGCCATTTGTCCCACCACCCACCCCTCGGGGAAATGGTGGAGACTTTATGGCCACTCTGTTTGTATTATCTGCATAAGTCTTTCCCCACCAGTTTGATCGAAACTGTTCGCTTTTACGAGGACCCAACGAAAATTCCCCGTCATATTTATCAGCCGGGGATAAAAATTTAGTATGGGAACTGATATTTCCTCATTTATGGGGCGATGAAATTAAAGACCAAAGCAATTGAGAATTATATGGCTTTGGGGGGTTCCTCCCCCCCTCTTTCACATCTCCTTCATTTTCCTGCCTGGTGTGCTGTCCCTGGAGTTGGGCGTCCCAGTTCTCTGTCCTTGCTCCCCATTTGGGGCTCTACTGGACCCTCTCACCCATGCCCAGGTGCCGAGTGGCCACCTCAGCTTTTCCTGGTTTGTCTCTTGTTGTTAGTCAGCGGCGGCTGGGACAGGACTCCCGTAGGCTCTGCCCAGACTGGTGTCTGGCTGGGCCGGCAGGCAGTGGAAGGTCATGCGGAGCCTTACTGGGGAAGGGTCTGAGCCCAGACTGGGAGGGGGTGAGGGAGGTGGTGGAGAAGGGTGAAGGAGACAAACTCCAGATTACTTCTCAAAAGCAGCAAGTCTCTAGGTTTAACCTGGGAAGCCAGAGGGTGAGGAGCAGAGCGGAATGACTCAGCCCCCGACCTCTCTCCCCCAGCCAGCCTGACCCCCAACCCAAACTCACTTCTTACCTCCACCAGGAGAGGGGATTCAGAGTCGCTTCAGAATCCAGGCTGTTATGAATGGAAATAATCCCCAGCCCCCACCCCAGAAGGAGCCGCCAGCTTCAACTCCCACCTCCTCACAAGAACGAATAGTGTTTAAAGTTGAAATAATTAGAAGTATGATAAACACGGCCCATTAATGAAAAAAGAAATCAAATTCATCAGTCTAAGTGGGACCCCCGGTGGGACAAATGTTCGCCTCTAATTATGCAGGATGAACGCAAACCCAAAAGCTGTTAAATCAGAGCCCGCGCGGCGGCGGACGCAGACTTGAATAACTTGTTGGGTTTTTTGCAGACTTTGGAATCTGCCCCAGTGGAGGCTAAAGGAAGGAAGACCTGAGGGTGAGGATAGGACGAGGGGAGCGTTTGTACGAGTCCAGAAAAGTACAGTCGGATGTGGGTCCAGCCCTGCCCCCTTGGGCTCGGTCTTTCCCGAGGCCACGAGCAAAGGCTGTTTCCGTCCTATTGTCCGGGCCTGGCGTTCAAAGGCACTCGGGCTGCCACGGCCATCCATCCCGCCTGCCGCCGCAGCTACCAGGCACCAACTGGCCCGGCCCCACTGGGCCACGACCCTTGGGCTGGTGCCCCTGGGGAACTGGATTCGAGAAGACTTCATTGCTGAAATCGTCCTCGTAGGCCGTTTGCCCAACTTTCCCGGATGCCCTGCCGAGATACCCGCGTCAATGGCTGACTCCGGGGCTCCCCCTTCTTGTTTCAACTTGGGGATGTGAAAACCCAGGACTGCAGGCAAGAGGGGGCTTGGGCTTTGCCTTTGTTTTGAGAAATCCTGCACACCTGAGAGCCGGGTCCTTCTTCCTGGCACCCAGATCCTGGGATGGGGAACCGGGCCTCCAGCTGTCCGTGGACCATCCAGCAGGTTCCAGAGGGCAGGCCGAGGACTTGGGAGCTAGGAGTCCCCACGTGAAAACCGAAGAAGAAAAATATGCTCAACAAACAAAAAGGAACCTCGGCTGTTTTTCTGGACTCTAGGCTCCAGTGCCTCCAGAAAACATCCTGATTTCTCCAAGGAAAATCAGCGGTGTTTCCTCAAGAGGTTACGGAAGTCACCTGGGAAATTCCAAAGGTGAAATAAAAAAAAAAGGAAGAGCATGTCTCTCTATAGGATAAAATAATAAAATAAAATAATAAAGCATGTGTGTTGAAATCTCTTCAAGCAAAATGGAAAACAAAATCACATCAGTGATGAAAACTGCCGGATTTTCCCCTCTCAGTTTGGAAGCCCAGATAAAGCATCCTCTTCCCAAAACTTGAAGGGAAAACTTGCTTTTATTTTTCACTAACTCTGGGCTCTGCTCTGACTGAACTGGGAGCAGGGAAATCCTCAACAGCATACAGTAGGCTCTGAAGCCCAGAAAGAGATTCTCAGACAGGTGCGAAAGAGAGCTGGGAGGCCAGGGACGCTTGGAAAGACCCTGGTCTCCTCCGGACTCGCTCTCGGAGTTTGCGGTCTTCCCAGCTGCCCACACATCTGAGTCACGGTCACATCTGGATGTTGCACATATTTGCACCCGGATGCTCTGGAGTTTTCCGTCTATGCAGGACTCCACATTGTGCTTAATTGTGTATATGCAGGCACAAACATTCCCTTTTACCACTTTCACCCCCCACAATTGCTGCGATCAATCCCAGCACCCGAAGTTTGACAGCCTGAGCCCAAGCACTGCTTTCAGCCCTGCCGCCGAAGCCAACCGCTTCTTTAACTTTGCTTCCTAAATCGAAACCAGACAGCAAGCAGCTCCTCTGAGAGAAGCTTTGGGAGGAGATGGATGGGAGAAAGTCTTGGTGTTGGGGGAAAGCTTTGCTGCCCACTTTAATGGTTTGCTACCAAGTCACCCCGAGTAAGTCTGGTTCCAGACAGAGTCAGGGCTGTGGCTGGGCTGACTTACTCTGGAGAAAACCCTCGTCCCTTACCGGCTAAATTCTCTTTAGAAGACCTTGTGGAAGACCTCAGCTTTCCATTTTCTTTCTTTCTTTCTTTTCCAGCTTTTCTTTCTTTTCCATTTCCTTTCTTTTTTGTCCCCATGTTTTCTTTCTTTTCCATTTCCTTTCTTTCCCATATTCCTTTTTCCATTTCTTTCCTTTCTTCCTTCCTTCTTTCTTCATCCTCCTTTTTTTTCATTTGCTTCTATCTCTGTTTTTCTTCTCTTTTCTGTAATTTATTTTTTCTCTTCATCAGATTTTTTATTCGTTGTCTTTCTGTTTCTACTGTTTTTTCTTTCTTATACAATTTATTCTTTGTTCTTTTCTTTCCTCCTCAATGTTTTCTCTTCCCTCCTTCTTTGCACCCCCACCCCTGTGGTGCTGGGTTTCATCTGGGGGAGCACCAGGCTCTGTCACATCGCTCTCCAGCCCTGCTGCTAGAGCTTGGAGTTGACCTTCTCCTGTCTTCAGCCTTAACTCAGCTTCTCACAAGGGGAAGTATAGGGCTGCAGGCTGCAAGCCGCCAGGCCTCAGCAGTCAGTCGCCATTAGAGGGAAGGAAAAGAAGGCCTGGGGCCACGTCCTTACTGACTCCAATGGTTCCCTGAATCACCTAATTCCAAGGCTCAGGTAACTTCTCTGCCCTCACCTCAAAGGAGCTTTGCCCATCTGGCCTGACTTTGGAGAAATCATTCCTTATTTGTCTTGACCTCCAGAGCCCAACATAAAAATAGCCTTAATTTAAGCCCAACTGGTGTCCCCAAAGCTGGAGTAGGGAAATGAGGGAGTGGGGTCCTGTCAATCCCAGGTGGGGAGAGGGGCAGATCCATGGGGTCACTGGTGAACTTAGCAGACCAAGCCCATGTCCCCACATGGGTACCTTTGTTCTCTAAGCTCCTGACTGCAGCCCTGTTGACCGCCTCTCTCCTTCAGTCTGGCAACTACTGCAACCACTGGGCAGGAATTTCTTGGTATTTTGAATTCTGTCTTTTCCCAAATCCATTGTAGACTTTGCAGGAGGTAGGGGCCCGTGTACGAAAAGCCCCTCCTAAATCCTAAATCAGCTGTTGGTCCGAGTCAAGGTTATGGGTTTCTACTTTGTGCATTGGTTTGAGTGTTCCTGTAAGCTGTGTGGTGTGGTGTGTGTGTGTGTGTGTGTGTGTGTGTGTGTGTGTGTGTGTGTGTGAGAGAGAGAGAGAGAGAGAGAGAGAGAAAGAGAGAGAGAGACTGACTTGTAGAACAAGAGGGCATGATGGGGAATGTTTGATTTTGATCCCGGTGACTTCCAAACTTTAGGGATTCATAGGGTGTGTCTCAAGCAGAGTTGACAGGACTTTCCTAGAGACCTCCAGCCCCAAAGTTGGGTCCCACAGGTACCTCGGGAAAGTCTGACCCCAACATTTAGACTCATTTAACTTGAGACAGAGAGAGGTAACTCCAGATACTACTCCCACTGGGGCCCCAGAGCCTCTCTTCCAGACTCCCAAAGATCCTCAGATGTCATCTCAAGGCAAGATGAAAACTTTAAGTTTTTAAAAAGGGAGGTGAAATCTTGTAAAACTTTTATGCCAAACAAAGTTATAAAAACTTCCCGGGGCGTTGCCTTTTCCAAAGGTTTATATGAATAATAAAGAGTGCAGTCGCGTGCACTGGGTTCTGGCAGGCTCTGAGCTGGGATGGTTCAGCAAACAGCGTTAGCCAGCCCCGAGGCTTCAGGAAACCCCAGGGGCCGCCCCTGGAGGGAATACTGGCCCAGAAACCAATTGCCCTACAGATTCCAGAGAGGGGCGGGGAGAAGGAAGGGGTGGCGCCCTTGACTCCCTTGAAGTTCAAAGTTCTTCTTAGCCCTGCTGAGGAAAACCCTTCCTGCCTTCAGCCCACTCAAGAAGTAGGTGGCCAGGTAGTTTCCCTCCTTTGGCTGAGAACTGCCTCTGGTTTTCCCAACTCTGCTCACCTCATGGACACCTTGTCTGCAACTTCCTTGCCTCCCCCAAAGCGCAGCTCCCCATCCTTTCCCGCGGGACATTTAGAATGAGTGGGCTTTCTCTCAGAGGCACTTGGGGTGACTTGTCGGCCTTCTTCCAAGGGGCCCTGGCATGACCGCATTCTAACATCTTAGGGTTCTGAGTGACAAAGAAATTCCAAACACAAGACTGGCCCCCACCCCTTCCTCCTTCCAAGTCCCCCAGGTCCCCCCCCCCGTACCCCTAAAGCCCATGGCAGGAGGGGGAGGGGCCCAGAGTACTCTCTCAGCCCACACCACTTAATACCCTTGTAAACTCCCACGTGCACTATAAACTTGGATTTTTACAACCAACATTCCTCCTTAGCTCCAGGAAACTTTGAACTCGGCCTCGGGTTTATTTACTGGGGGTGGGGTGAGGGGCAACTGGGAGCTAAGAAAGACTGAAGGAGAAAAGGGGGAAAGTGGGGCGAGGGGGTAATAGAGTGGGGGTCTGGGGTGTGTCGGGAGAGCCAAGACCGCCAAGACTGACCACGGTGGATTTGTTTACTATTTAGGGCGGAAGTGTTTTCTAACACAGGCCAGACTGGGTCGTTAAGGGTGAAATGAAACTGGGTTTAGAGGCACTGGGGAGGGCGGGGGTGCTTTATGGCGGCGTCTAGACGAGGATCTTTTGTTCCAGGGCAGAGCCACGGCTGGAGGGGATTACCCAGGGAGGTTGAGCCAGAGTGCCCCCGACCGGCAAGGGGGCTGGACATCCCAGGGGCCCAAAGGTGGGCTTGTTTGGGGGACAGAGACCCCTTTTTTTCTCATTTCTAGAAGGTCACCAAGGACAGGCCTGGGTTACAGAAGTCTTTGTTTTTCTTTCACCATGTCCCCCCGCCCCCCACTCTCTAGTCCTTCAGTTATCCCTACTGGAACTGGTGTTCTTTTCTGGTTTGCACATTGCAGGGAAAGTGGTAGCTACAGGTTTAAAGTATTTTTCTCCAAAACCAACAGCCATTTGGAGATTAATATTTTGTTTTATAAGCAGGTCCATTCTACAGAGCTAGCTCTATCTTATTTTATTGTAAACATGACCAGCAAGTCAAGCCAATATTTCTTTATATGACTGGTGGATGAAACACTATATCTAGAGAAGTCTCTCGAAAGCACACCTACAGGCGCATGTGCATACGTGGATGCACACAAACACACACACATGAGACCCTTAGCTGCAGTCCTGCCAACATTAAACACTGCCAGTGGTTACACACCAGTGGAAGACACACATCCTAGATGTGCCTGTGGTCTGGTTTACTCCTGACTGTATGCAAAACCTTACAAGGAATATTCCTTTGCATCTGCACCCAGGGGCACACAGACTGAAATAAAATATTTGTATGGGCACACATGCAGGAATTGTGAGATCGCACAGACACCTCAGTTTGCACGTTTTCTCTCAAGATTCATATTTTCTAAAATAGAGCTTCAGATACCAAAACCACAGGGATCCCTGTCTTAAATAACAAAGAAACCTAGATGTGACAGTCCACAGTCGAGGTGCTTATATCTTTCATTCAACAGAATTGTACCCACAAAAACAATTTGAAGAAATTACCTAAGAACAGTTCCAAAGAGAGGGGCCGGGTTAAGAGAATGGGTCCCAACTCTCTGCCCCCAAATAATGAATTTGGAACAGAGGCTTCCAGGGTGCCCTCAGTGAGAGCACTGTGAGGACTATGGTTCTCTTTATACAGAAGAAATATGCTGCAAATATCAATAGATGGGTGTGGCAACTGTCCCCTTGGGTCACCTCCCTTCCCAGTGCCCCATCCTGTGCCAACCCCTCACAAAATAATCTCTGGGGTTTTCCACTCTGGAAGACCTAATGTACAAACATCAAGTGGCCTCAGTTGAGGGTCTCGTTATGTCTAGAGAAGCCTGGCCATTTGTGCTTGAGGGGAAGGGGCCCAGCCTCACCTTCCCACCCTCAGGGGCCAGCAGCAGTGAGGAAAGGGAGGGGGCTGGTTTCTCAGCCTCTCCCTTCCTCCTTCAAAACTGTATATACAAATTCCAATACAGACTTCTCATAGAGAAAAAAACAAAAGCCCTACCCTAAACCTTACACATTTAACTGACAGACGGAGACATCTGGTGGGAGGGCAGTGGAGCCAAGAAAATTCCTATAAATTTAAATTTGATGATGGTTACAATTAACTCCACAACAAACATGAACTTAAATGGAAAGCATGGCTGGGCATTTGGACACAGCTCTCAAGCTGCACGTGAGAAAGGAGTGCTTTAAGAGTAGCAGTGCAATGGCCTCACCTTGAGAGTGGACCGCTCTTGCCCCTGCCAGAGAATATGGGGTGCAGGTCCGCCAGCTCTGGCCTACCTCACCTTCACCTGCCTGTCCTCACCAGCTGGGCTCTGCCTGCCAGCCTCCTCCTCTGCTTTGGGAGCACTGAGGATTTTAAGAGGAGAAGGGCTAATAAAAGGGTCAAATAAAAATCATAATATTGAACAGAATGAAATATCTTTATTCACCACAAAAAAAATTTCACAGCAACCCCTCTGGGATGAGAACAGGGTGGGGACTGCACACATATACACACACTCACACACCTGGAGAGAGATGGGTGATTCAAATCTCATTCCAGGGGAGTCCTTCCTCCATCCCCTCCGGGTAGAAAGAAATGCTTATGAAATTTATTTACAAAAAATTCAGGGCCCAGCAAGGGGGAGGTGCCCAACTTCATCTCCTTACTGCTTGGTCCACCCCAATATGTTTTGCTTAATAAAAAAAAAAAAAAAGAAAGAAAGAAAGGAAGTAACAACTGCACAGACTACAGCTCTAAGTCCATGGAGTGGGGGCACAGCTTGGAAAAAGGTTAGGAAACCTCAATGCACCAGTTAAGAAATTTCAAAGGAAGGCTCTGCACAGTGACTGGAAGAACAGCTAGGCTCGGGCGGGGCCTGGGCACAGACGGAGGTAGGACACGGACTTTGCACACCTTACACCAGGTCGAAGGTACAGAAACATCACGGCAAGGCAGGATCACATTTAGCTGCCCCCGAGCAATGGGGCGAGATGGGGTAGGGGCGGGAGCCTAGGAGGTCTCCCCTTTACAGACACAGTGTCTTGGCAGAACTTCTCACTTGGGCAAGGCGAGGCTTTCAGTTCGAGGATTGTTGGACTTAGGCGCCCACTACTCTCACCCCTCTCCCACCCAACCGAGCAGCAAGACATTGTCGCGAGGTGTGTTTTCTTTTAAATAAAGAGTCTTGGCCTGGGAGCCCACGGTGCCCACTTGCCGAGTCAGACACTTCCCTTCACCCCATTTCAGGCCCGGTCCCGGGTCCACAGCGAAAGTCAGACCGAAGACAAGGAGGTTCCAGAAAGAAGTGCGGGTGATGGCAGTGGGGGCCAGCCCTGGCCACAGTCAAGTTTCCACCCGCGGAAAGAAGGCGAGTTAGAAAATAAAAAATAAAAATAAAATAAAATAATTTCCCCTTCCCCGCCCCTTTAAGGGGGCCCGGTCTGCAGTTACAGCAGAGGGTTTCCCGAAAAATACTGCAGTCGGTCTCTGCTTAGTTTTTTTTCTTTCATCCTTCTGTTCTGAAACCAAATTTTCACTTGTCGGTCAGTCAGGTTCAGCATCCGGGACAGCTGCAGCCGCTTCTCTTTGTTGATATACACGTTGAAGAAAAACTCTCGCTCCAGCTCCCGGATCTGGAATTTCGAATAAGGACAGCGCTTCTTGCGGGTGCGGGGGGCGTCTGGAGGGGAGGGGAGGAGGCAAGTGCGAGGAGAGGGGAGAGAGACACGTGAGACCCGGGCGACCCCTGCCCGCTGAGCGCCCAGCGGCCCCTCTCCCAGCCCCATCGCCAGGCAGCCCTCCCGCCAGGCCGGCCGGCCCGCTCCGCGCGGGCTGCAGTAGTGGGACAAGCCTGAACCCCCTACCAGGTCTAGCTAGTCTCAATAACGGGACCCGCGCCCCCTTCGCGCAGGCGAGAGCCCCGCTGACCGAGTCTGGGGCACCGAGATAGCCGACCAGGGCCAAGTGCGTCCCCGCGAGGCCCCAGCCTGCGGAGTTTCAGTCGTCTGCCCCCTCCTGCGCTGTCCTTCTAGTGGCTCCGCAAGCTCACGACCCCTCCGCAGTGCGTGGGGGAACCGCGGAGAGCAGACGCGAAGGAATGAGGTCGGTAGAGAGCAAGGAAAGGCTGGAAGGGAGCGAGCGAGCCGGCACCAAACTCCCCGGGACGCCGGGCGGGCCGCGCCTTCCACTCTGCCGGGCTAGGCCGGCGCTGAGGCCGCAGACGGAGAGATACGCCGAAACCCAGGCCTGGAACAGAGCTGGGTCCTGAACCTCCTCCCCCCCCCCCCCCCCCCCCCCCCCCCCCCCC
>RJWH01009491.1:0-22302 GCA_004363575.1 Solenodon paradoxus | reverse complement strand
TGGTTTGGAAAAAACACACATATGCATGTATATATGTGTATGTTTGTAAGTATGTATGAGAGAGACAGAGAGAGAGAGAGAGAGAGAGAGAGAGAGAGAGAGAGAGAGAGAGAGAGAGAGAAAACAAGCCCCAAACCAAAAGCCATGGGAAAAAAATGTCACCAGTGGCTGAATGTAGGTGAAAGGTATACAAGAATTCCTTCAGTTTTTGCAATTTTGTGTGTATGAATTTCAAATTATGTAAAAATGAAAATATATCAAAAACAGTGAATGTATAGAAAATATAAGTGTGAAGAAGAGAAGAGAAGAAGCAGACCAACGTCCCTGAAGTATGCAAGGCTGGGAGACAAGGTCACCTTTCTGATACTTTCAGCCCGTTGCCCACAGACTTAATAAAACCCCCAGGCCTCGCCCAGTGCTGCCACTCTCCACCAGGCCTCCAGGTCACAACACACTTTCACTGACAATTCTGACACCCAAGTGACCCCAATACCTGTTTCATCCCAGGGGGGACTTCAGCTTCTCTGTGGAAGGGTCCCCAGCACACACGCCATTGTCATGATGGAGACGTGTGAGTGGGGTGAGGGTAAGAGCAGCTTCATGTGAAGGCAATGGACCACTCCGAATGTGTGCTGTGACAGCACTCTGACCGTCTCGAGACCTTCATTCTCCCTGAGCACCTCGCTTTCTCCGTACTCCCTCACTCGCCATTTCCGTGGTGGTTGTCATGTCCTCAACCCCTCACACCCTCTCCTTTGTGCCTGAAAACTCACAACCCAGGGTCAACTCAGCCTTTTCGCCTCTTCCTGTCCTTCCCACTTATTGTTCAAGACAATGGGAAAAAACTTCACAATGGTGCTGACTGATATACACACACAGATGTATGTGCACATATGTGGGTGTGTGTGTACATATATTTTTGTAATCTAAATTTTAATATTTCCCCAATACTATTGGGAATCCTTCCCATTTGTCAATCTTTGTTTACCTTTTCTCCACTCTTTTAATACTTGATCTTTCTTTGTTATTTCACGTTGCTGTGATCTCCTTTTCCTGGGGTTTCCATGACGTCACTAGCTTCCGATTCTTGCTACTTCTTTGACTTTGCAAACTTCTTCGTAGTTTCCTCTCTTTATTTTCTCTCTACATGTTGAGCTTCTACACAGTTCCATCCTTGGCATGTCTTCTCTCCTGAGCCCGTATCAATAGTTTTCAAACCTGGCTGCATATGTGAATCACTTGGAAAGCTTTCAAAAGCGGTCATGCCCAGATTTCATCCCTGATTTGATTGGTCTGTGGTAAGGGCACTGGGTCTCTCCATCCCTTCAAGTGATTGTAAGGTGTACCCAACAGAACTTCTCTCTTCAGGTGATCTCATCTCCTGTACTTCCAGCCACCTATATGCAGAAGACACCGACCCTCCAGTCCTGGTTCCCATCTCTTTCCCTGAGCTTTTGATCTATTGGTTAGATTCACCCCCTACAAAGTCAAAGTCAAATGACCAAACTGAACTGATTACCTTCCTCCCCACCTTGATCTTTCTCATCTAATCTCAAACCTGAGACACTTACACACAGCTAAACAGTGAGTGAAAACAGACTATGTACCACCGTCCACTAAACGGACCACATCAGAAACTTTGGACTCTTTGACTCTTTCCCTTTATTTGCCACACTGCACCAGTCAATAAATCTTTCTTTTACCCCAGCTCAACTTTCCCCCTATTTGCCGTTACCTAAATTCAGGTCTTTATTCTTTCTACTCAGCACAGCAGTCACTAGCTGCCTGCAATTCATAGCCCACCAGCTTTAATAGCTATCTTTCCAGAATGTAAATCTAATGATACAACGACTCCCTTGCTGAAACTCTTCAATGTCTGCCAGTTGCCTACAGCGTCAAATGCTCTGTATAACACAGATCGAGTGTTACCTATGGCTTAAAGATTTTCCATAATCTGGCCTCAGTTGTATGAACCAAAGTGACTCCATCTTGAAGAGCTCCATTTTAGGACTATAATTGCTGATTGCCCTCTTCCAGACCTTTAATCAAAACCAGTCCTAAGGACCTTGGACTACTCATCCCTATATTCCCAAGATACCGTTCGGAAAACAAAGACATCTGGGGTATCTCTCCAAGAGAGTGGCATCAGTGCTCTGACATCAATCTTGTACTTAGCCAAACGATAAGATAAGCACATACCAAAGCGGGATGTAAGAAGACCCCTTAGTTTTCGAGTGTGTGAATTTTACCTTGACTGAAATACACTCTACCACCTCTGGTGTCAAGGACCCCTGTATTTAAGTTACTCTAATAAATTGCAAGTATATCTCGTGGACACACCTGCCTTGTTCTTCAGACTCAAATTACCTTCTCGGTTTGAGGGAATTTACTCATTCCTACAGTTAAACACGTAGACTTCATATGTTAGTTGTATTACCTGATGCAGAAAAGTGCTGTCCAACAGAACCAAAGGTGCAATTTTACATTTTCTCGTAGCCATGTTAACAAAAAGAAGTAGAAAGAAACTGGAGAAATTGCCATTTATAATGCACATTATTGTATCCAATATATCTAAAATATCCTTTCAATATGCAAAAATGTGATATTTTAGATATTTTTTTATCCTGTCTTTGAAATCTACTACATATTTTGCTCTTACAATACATCTTTCATGTTACATTTTCATGGGAAGTATTTTATATGAATTTAGATTTCATGTAATTTGGGCTTGGAAAAAATAAGTTTATATACCTGGGTTGTTTTAACATAGCTAACAATTTTCCAGTAGCTTGAGTACCAAAACTCATTTTCCTTTAATATTTGTATTCACATTGATAAAATGAATTACTTTTTAGAAGAAATTATTTGACTTTGAAGCCGAAGCATGTCAGCTTCAAAACCACATCTGTCCAAATTAAGTAAATTCACTAATTTGGGTCAACTTAGTATTCTTAACATTAAATTCAAGGGGGAGGGGTATGTGCTGTTTGAGAACCAATTCTAAATTTATTCATATAAATGACAAATGCTTCACATCTTTCTTACAGCTTTTGCAGCCATTTATAGAATGCTTTTTATATCATTAAAATCATCTGCATATTGATTCATATTAGAAAGAAATATATAAAATCATTATTATCAACTTGAATCATGAAAAAGTTTTTATTTCAATGCCTATTTTATACTTGCATAGCTTAGTCACAATTAAGCCTTTCCTTTCCTCAGAGCTTTAGCCATGAGAAAATGTAAATCAAGTTGCCATTTGGGGTATTAATGATTATTTGGCAAGCATTCCTTTTGTTTCAAGAAAATCTTGAATCGGAGTTAACAGCACTGTAAAACTTTGTAAAACTCTTTGTGGCTCAACCAACGAGCTTGGCAATGAACACAAGATCATTAAATCCATTGTCTACTTCTTTCAACGGCCCTATAAACGATGATGACTCACGGCATCTGCACGCACATGCTGAACACTTTTCACAGCCAGAGACACCATGCTTTGTGGACAATCTGTTTCAGAGAACTGAGGACAAATATTTTCAGTGTGTGTCAGAGAGTGATATGAATTCACTAGGAAAGCATCAATCTCCTGTTTTAAAATTCCAACTTATCTGGAATCTTGACGCAACAGCTGAAGCACCAGATATCCTGACATACTTTTTCCATATCTAATTGAAATTCTTCTTTGACAGATGTGAAAGATTAAAAAAAAAATCCACATTCTCGTTTCTTAGGCAACGAGTTGGCATTTCTTACAAATATGGCAGTCCTTTGAGATAAAGCATCACCCAAGTGTTCATTAGATAGTGTTCTATATAATTTGAATCATTACAAACTAAAGAAAAGTACTTACGATTTTTCAAATTTTGAATCATTGGATCTTGGATACTGTTAGAAAGGTCTTGTGCCCTACAGGCAATTATTCTGTAGTTTAAGTGAAGGTCTTTCCCAGTTTTGTGCAATATCATCTGCAGTCTTTTCTTTGTTTCCTTCCTCTGGTCCCCAGTCTCAAACCTGGGTCATCTGGCTTTACCGGGCCTGTACCTTCTAGATGAGAAGAAGGGGTATGCCTCTATAAGTTTTAAACAAAATTTCCACAACTGAAATAATTTCTTTTACTATAACTATATAAAACTGGTTTTCTTTGGTGTGCTAGAAGACAAATCATTAGAAAGCTCCTCAAAGTTACAAGTTGAGAAATTGTGGCACGCGCTGGTAGAGTAGTGGTGGGTCTACCACCTCCCGGCAGGGCCCAATCCACATACATCCCAAGGATCAGCGTTTGTGTCCTAGGCCTGGAGGGACGAACCAAGATGAACAACTACGTAAAATGAATGAAATGCTTCTTCTTCCTCTCTCTTCCTGCCTGTCTCTGTTTGCCTTTATTCCTGACTCTACCTTTCCTTTAAATTAAAAAAAAAAAAAAACGATACATTTATTTTTAAACACTCTTTTTTTTTGCGGGAATGAAAGCAAGTAGGCAGGCAGAGAGAAGCAGAAGAAACACTATTTATATTGTATTTAGTTGTTCACGTTGGTTGTGGCTCAGGCGGCTGAGACACTGGAGTGCAGACCATGCAAAGCTCAAGGACCCAGGTTCGTGACTGGGGCCAGGGTGAAAAGCCAAAAAAATTTAAAAAATAAAAGATGCTCCTTCCTTCCTTGCCTTTCATCCTTAAAATGCTTTTTCTTCCTCTCCCTTCCTGCCTTCCTCTCTTTAAAAATAAAATAATTTGATTATATAAAGCTTAAAACATATTTCCACCTTAGTTACCAATTACAATGGTATGACTGCAAATGGAGCTATGTTTATAAAATATTCAAATAAACATATTTTAATGGTAAACTAGTACTTAGAAAAAAATAATTTGAATTGAGTCAGTGCACTGACACTAAGCATGATAATGGGCTTATGTATCAAAATGGAGATATTATTCTGCTTGTCACAAACACATTGGTATAATTAAAACTCTATACAGCTAAGATGTCTTTCTTTTATTTGTTGTTCAAACTGCATTAGAACACACTGTTCACATGACAAAATCTGTGAGATGCCAACAGTTAACGTGAAATGTAATCCTACCTAAACAATTACACTGAGTTTCATGACAAAATATTTTACACTACTCCAGTTTTAAATTAAAATTAACCTTGAATAAAATTAAATAAAATTACAACTTTGGTTCCTCAAGTACACTGACCTTTCAGGTGGCTCACTGAGTCATATGTGACCTGTGGCTAATGATAGTGGCTTGGAGAGCGCAGGTCTAGGGAACTTACTAATCACTATTCATTTGGGCCCATACTTTGTGAAGTTACATATTTACATATTAGCTTGTAGAAATGATGGATAAGATGGTAAGGATTTTTTTGTTCAGTAGAAAGTCAAATGATTTCTGTTTGGTAGAAATAATAATACTAACAGTTGCATTTTTAGGAATGTTATAGCTTAGTCAGCAATATTATTCCAATAGTCTTTCTCTCCATATAGCATTACCCTGAAATTTTATATCATAGGGAAATATTTGATAATGTAGAAAGATACTCCCCAAATGTTACTAAGTGAGAAAAAGCAGGTCACAAAAGAAAACACAGAGACTGGCCCCATTTTCATATATTTTTAAAGTATACGTGCTCTAAAAAAATAGGAAGAATATAAAGAAAGGTGTTTACCATTGCCTATGGGTGGGCTTATGATTTCTTTTAAAATGTTTTACTTCATTTTAAAACTGTGGTTATACTAAAAAATCTCATAACATTATATCATTTTAACTACAAGAGGCCTTTTCTTACCTTCCTCTTCTCTGTTCCTGTAAAATCCCAGTGCATGACTCTAAAACAGTTTAGCCACACTGGTAATTCTAGTGCTTGTCACTAATTCAAGTGTTATCTTAAAAACGCTGCTGCTGCTGCTGACATTAATAATTAGGTACACATGACTTTGAAGTCCTTTGTGTTTTCGATAACTATGTTATTTTATCTGCTTGTTGAGATGTTGTGCTTTAATTGATATTTCTCTTTGAAAACTTTAATAAGTTGTGAATAACTGACAATATCTTATAAATATAAGAAACCCAGTGCACAGTTCTATCAGGGCCTGCTCCCCGCCGTGAGTGTTTATAAATCATTGTTTATCTTTCTTGCATCCCCTCTGGTCTACGAGTCCTTGAAGCAGGGGCTGTGTCTTACTGACCTCTAGGCTTAATGCCTAGGATAACTCTTGGCATGTGGCAGGAGAATGGGAGTGCTATCCATCTGTGAGGAATGAATGAATGAAAGGACGTTTCCATTCTGGAGCTACACACTCAGCCCCTATTATGTGTCATCCCAGGCACTGGGGATATACGCATAAACATCTATACGTTTGGAAGACAAGAGGACCATCATTAAATCCTTTGATAATGATCAAAGCATATATTAAAAAGCAGAAATTCACAGACATGGAACCGAGAAGGCAAAGTAGAGCAGACAAGTTTTATATGGTGGGAAACAATTGCATCACTGTGAAAGAGAGAAGCCGTGTCCTTCATAGATTTTTCTCAGCAAGCACCCCCATCCTAATTCTATGAAAAGCTAAAATTAAAACTGTTCTTTGCTTTTTAAAAAACGTCTCCTAATTTTGTGATTTCAGATCAGAATCACAAATTGGCAAACCTACATAGAGTTTGCAGCATTCTGTTGTAAGTGCACTCTGTTGAGCGACAAATAGAATCACAGGCTTCCATTACGCTGGATTGCCACCTTCTCCACCAGCTCTGGAGCCCACCCACTGGGTAATCAGCCAGAAGGTTCTAATCTTCTATCTGTATTCCTATGGCATTCAGATAGACATTTCCTCAGAGAAATATGTAAGTCTGAAGCTGGGCCCCTCTAACATCATGTAGCAAGAGTGTCTAAAGAAAGAAGATAAGACATGCCACTGATTCGGTTTTAATCACCACAGAGAGATCCGGTAGACAGACCTTAACCAAATAGTCCAACTTTTCATCAGTGATAATGGGGCAACTGACATCAGTTGATACGCAGTACCCTGTGCTGCGATGCCATGGTGTCTGGTGCCCCTACTGCAGTGTAGTCCACCCCAGAATTTAGTCCCCTAAACTAACAATGGGGGAAATCTTAAAACAGAATACAAAGTGAAACAAATGAACTGAAGCATTTTTCAAATAAATAACACAATCACACTAGGACAATAATGTAACAAAAGTTGCTCCAAAGAAGTTGGGATATGTGCCTTCAGTCTAAAGAGGGGAAAAAAAAAGAACTGTAGTAAGAAAGTTTTTTGTTTTCGTTTTTACTGGTTCTTTTTGTTTTTGTTTTTTGTTTTGCATACGCAGGAGCCTGCAATTCGAAAACTAGTTTCTTTCTTTTGTAAAGGGAAGGTGCAGACAAAAATGAAGGCCAGCAGAGGCAGGCAGGCCGGCAGGCAGGAAGAGAGAGGAGGAAGAAGCACTTCATTTCATTCAGTTGTTCATCTCAGTTGTTTCCCAGGCCCCGGGTCACAGGTATGTATGCAGATTGAGCCCAACCACTACTCCTCCAGGGCGTGCCAGACAAATTTCTTTAATTTCTATGCATTTTAAGATTAAGCAAATAAGTAAATATATTGTGAACAGTGGCATTTTCATTGTTAGAGAAGGCAGAGCCATGAAAAGGGAGGACTAGATTGAGCACAACTGTGTTGGGTTTGAACTGGAGGTATCAGTTTATATATAGAGAGAGAGGCATCTATAGAAACGGATGATAACATGTGCGAGTATGCACTCAGAATACACGTGTGCATATGTTCGTATGCCTGTGTGCATGTGTGCGTAATACAGTTTCCTGAGAAGATTAGAAGTAATGATACCCGGTAATGATGAGCATCCACAACATCCAGATCTTGATTTCTAAATAACATTTTCCACTAAAAGGAACCAGGGCTCTTTGGAGAATGAGTGATTTTAGGTTTAGGACTGGATCAAGGAAGACATAAGATGAGCCTGGATTATTTTGTGCTAAAAAGTAAGGAAGGGCTTAAGAAACAATGGGGACATTTATTAAAAAGTCACAGACACCACCTTGAAGAACTCTTATTGGTCAGCTCTGAGACTATTTAAAATGAAAAAGTGGCACACCCTGGTGGAACAGCGGTTAGATTCACCGCCTTTGACTGGGTGTAGTCCACATATATCCCAAGGACTCAAGTTCTCCAATCAAGATGAACAACTAAATAGAATAGAATACAATGTTTCCTCCTCCTCTCTCCTCCTGCCTGCCTGCCTACTCACCTTCATTCCTGCCTGCACCTTTCCTTTAAACAAAAATTTTAGAGCCTTACTCTGCACCCTACAAATTATATATATTTGTTTAAAAAGTCAAATTAAAAATAACCAGAAAGCAATTCAGGTGATTTTGTACCCCAAGCCTATAGTCACATCATTTAAAAAAAATTGAGATATAATTGACGTATAACATTATATTAGTTTCATATATACAACATAATGATTTGATATTTGATATTCCATAATGATTGGATACAGCTTATTGTGAGCATTTATTTGAAAATTAACTGTGGCATCTTTCTTGTTTTCAGTAGGGTGGCAGGATAATTAATTGAGATACTAATTGAGTTCAGTTCTTTTCTCTTCCCTCCCCAAGGGCATTTGCATGAAGCCAGTCTTAGGCAGGCCCATGAGTGCTGAGTAGAAAGCAGAAGAGGTTTAAAAAAAAACATCCTTCCTTTTCCAAGTCTTTGTTTTTAAGTTCAAACTCCTTGAGGAAACTGCGCGGAAGTAGAGAGGCCAACTTCAGAGATTCCACTGATGGCTTTCTTTGAATTAATTCCATTTGAATTCCTTTTATTTCACATAAAGGATTCTTCATCTTGGGTGTGCCCTGGTGGCCTAGCGGTCTAGTGCACCCTGGGAGCAGTCCCACAGACATCCCAAGGTCCTGGGTTCAAGACCCAGAGCAGAGTGAACAACCAGTGTGAACCACTAAATAAAATCAAGTGCTGCTTCCTCCTCTCCCTTCCTGTCTGCCTACTTACCTACATGACTGCCTGCATCTTTCCTTTAAAAAAATTCTTCATCTTTAAGATGAAGAGACTGGACTAATTCAGAGATTCTCAACCTGGGGTTTGGCAGATCAGGGACCTTAAAAGAGAAAGATAGTCTCTTCATTTTCACTGCTCTCTAACAAAAGGAAGAGTTTCCTTTAAGTGTGAATGTAAGAATCAAGACATAATCATATTAGCAGGACTTGTCAGCAGTAGAAACCACAAATATTTTCATATCATATGGCAGTTATTGCAGATACCTTGAAATATCATTTACACTCATCACCACTTTAAAATCATGGTAGTTATTAGGCTGCTGGTAGACCTTGTTATTTAACAGATTCAATAAAGAAGTACATACATCATTATATCACACATAATTTTAATATTTGATACCTATATTTTCAGTGAGATTATTTTCCTTTGTATTCCTATCTATGATGTTTTATGCATTTAAAAACATTAGTTTCAGAAGCCAGACTGAAAGGGTCCTTAGGTCAGAAAAAATTTAGAGTTCTCGAACTGGACTCTTTTGTTTCAATGGAGTATACATAGTATCTCCAGCCACCCCTCTGGGAGAATCGTTAATAACTTACATAATTTCATCTGTTTCTTATATATACTGACGTTTGATTAAAGTGTCTTAGGGACAAGGAACTGAAAAGATCATTCCATCTGATAATGTGACTTGAAGTACAACATGGAGACTATTCCAATCATTGCCATTTTCCAACTGGTGGGAAAATAATTCAGGACAAGACCTTCACCTTTATGGAGATAAATATATATATCATTCTGCCCAAATCTCACCGGTCCAAAATTGATCATGTGACCATATCTACTTTTAAGGGAGACTAGGAAATATAGTATCTTACTGGACATGAAAGTGATGAGCTCACGCTGGTGGGGGAGGCGGGCTCTATTACTAAAACAGAAAGGGAAAACGCACACAGGGAACAACTAGCAAACTAACACATCCAAACCCCTGGCCTTCTAAATAGTCATGCACACCTATTTCCACAGAAAGAACACACGCATCCCTTGCTTCAGGAGACAACCCAAAGTACAATCCATTGACTTAGCACAAAATAAAAGTCTGGGCATGCCCTGGTGGCTCAGTGGTTAAGCCTGTGGTTCCTGATGGTGCAGTCCACACCAAGTCCAAGGACCCAGGTTCCTGACAGAGGGACGAGGCGGGGGCGATGAGGAAGCAAGGGCGGGTGTGGGGGTGTTGGGGCTGGGGGGAAATTGGTATGGGAAGGAGGCTGCAGGAGGAGGGGTGGGGGTGGCAGTAGGGGAAACAACTAACATGAACTAAACGGGGAAACACTTCTTTCTCTCCCTACCTGCCTGCCTGCTCGACTTCCTTCCTCTAAGTAAATAAATACATACACCTAAAATAAATAAAAGTCTGGCACCTCTAGGGAGTGTGCAGTTCTCTTCATTAGATCTAGATCCAGTGTCCCATGATCCAGCAATTAGAACATTATCCCCTACCACTACTCAACTTTCAGAATATAATGTGGAGTGAGAACAGGAAATCTCAAGTGAAAACTCCCATTTACAAAGAAGAATGGAAACCACTCAGCAGTCACTGGTGCATAGCAAAGATAAACCCTGTTGGGCAAGAAGTACAGATTCCTTGCCTTGGAGAGAAGAGAGATTTCCTGTCAGATCCTGGTTCTCCACTCTGGAAGGAAATCTGTTATATATGGTTTCTGACTTTGTCTGGGTTCATTCTTCTTAATGGTCATACCTGAAGTAGGCTCTGGAGAATATACCTCTGTATTCTAGTCTTTTTGTCTGTTGGTTCTAATAGTTACTAAAAAAGTTATAATCTCTCAGTATGACTGAGGATTGCCTTTTGCCATTTTTTATTTATATATTTTGAAGCCATGTTATTAACAACATGCGAATTTAAAATCGTTCTTTCTGGTGAATTGCAGTTTTCCTTGAGAAGCGACTGCTCCCTTGTACACTGGTGGGGATGTCAATTGGTGCGGGCATGGTACAGAACAGTTTGGAAGTGCCTCCAAAAACTGAAAATAGAGCTATCGCATGATCCAGCAATTTTACTTCTGGGCATTTATCTGAAGAAACCACTCATTTGAAGACATAGACACCCCTATATTTGTTACAACAGTAACACAAAAATAAAGATATGGAAACAACTTCCGTGCCCATCAACGGACGAAGAGATCAAGAAGATGTGATAAATAAACGCAATGGCGTACTACTCAGCTAGCTGGCTAGATGAAATCTTGTCATTTGTGACAACATGGCTGGAACTTGAGGGGCTTATGTTAAGTGAAATAAATCAGTGATCTCACTAATATGTGAAAGATAAAGGGGAAAAAAAGCCCGCATGAACAAGCAAACACAAACTATTAGATTCTGACAACAGAATGGTGGTTTGCCAGAGGGGAAGGAGGCAGGTAGTGTCTGGAACAGGTAGAGGAGTTGACGGGGTGGTGGCAGATGAACACTAGACGTCTGGTGGTGGACATGTGGGTGGTATGTACAGATGCCAACGTGCAAAGCTGTACATCTGGAACTTACACAATGCTGCCTTGATACTAAATAAATTCCCACATTATTAAAAAGATAGTAAGTGACCTGCTTTATTTCTAATAATGCTTTGAAGTCTATTTTGTGTAATACGAATACAGCTATATTAGTTTTCTTTTTGGTAGCAATTGTAAGGTAAATGATGTTTCTTTACTTTCTACCTATCTTTTTTTTTAAGGTACAGGCAGGAATGAAGGCAAGTAGGCAAACAGGCAGGAAGAGAGAATAGGAGGAAACATTTTATTTTTATTTGTCACATTGGTTGTTACCCCCGGCCCCTGGTCTTGACCTTGGACCTTGGGATGTACGTGGGACTGTCCCCAGGTACTAGACCGCTAGTCCACCAGGGTGTACCCTCTACCTATCTTTTTTTCTTATGTTTTGAATATTATTTCTTTAAATGACACATCTTTGGGGCTCTTTATTTACTTCTTTTCCATTTAATAATCTTTGTTTTTTAACTGGAAATAATAGTTCATTTATATTCAGTGCAATTACAGTTACATTTGTGCGTAAATCTACTATGTTATTATGTATGTCTCTTCTTCTATCTGTTCAGTCTTCCTTTTTCTTTCCTTCCTTGCTTTCTTTTGGGCTGATCATTTTTATCATTCAATTTTTAAAGTATCTTTTAGTTTAGATACCATGTACTCTCCAATTCCTTTGGTAGTTATCACAGAATTACAACCTATATAAATCACTTATAAATATTGAATGTTAATTGATATCCTTCTTCCCTTCTAAATGTGAGACATTTAGAATATTTAACCCCCTCCCAAACCTTTATGCTATTATTGGCACACATTTTCAATATCTATTCTCTATCTATTCCTAAAGATTATTATAATCATGATTTCACATAACACAGGATCATTTAGATTTAGCTTGGACCTGGAGTCCCTTTGAGTCTGTATTGTTGTTCATTTTTTCCTAGTAGTTCTTGCTCTTTGTCTTTTGTCTCCTACTAAGGCTTAGTTTTCTTTGACTGTGTGCTGAACACACACACAAATACATGTTTATTTATATATACATATATATATATATATACATATATATATATAAAACTATTATTAGAAATCATTAAATTCCCGGATTGGGGTTACCTTCCTCTAAAGAGGATGTTCATTTGCTTTTTCCAGGACAGCCTTAGTCCAACATTAGGATCTAAGCTTTTCTAAGTAATCAATTCACTTCCAGTTCACCGTTACTTCCAGAGGTATGTGTATGAAATGAGGAATAGTTTACTAGGTCTCCACCCTTGGCATATCCTGATCTGAGTTTTGTCCTCCTAGTTACATGAGGTTGCTAAGACAGTTTGTCTTCTCAATTTTCTCTTCAGTATCAGCCAATGACCCAAAGGCAAAAACACTGAGAGTATCAGGCTCACCCTATAGAGTTCCATTTTCTTCTGGATGTCATCCCAGTAATTTATCAGTATTTTGTTAGCTTTTTGATGCCTTCAAATATTTAATAAATTACGCTTAGCAGGAAGGTTGATCTGAATTAGATGTTATGCCTTTACTGAAATTAAACATATTACCTCTTTATAGCTCGCCGATCAGTGTTTCTCAAGACAGGGGTTCCATGGACCATGTACATCAAAATCATGCGTGCTTGTTAAAAACTGAGATTCCAGCATGCCCTAGTGGAGTAGTGGTTAGGTCAATTGTCTCTGAAGAAATACAGGCCACATACCCCTGGGTTGAAGTCCTGGGTCCAGCGGGTAAACAGTGTGAGCAACTAAATTAAAATCAAGTGCATCTTCCTCCTCTCTCTTCCGGCCTACCTACTCACCTTCATTCCTGCCTGCACCTTTCCTTTAAAAAACAATAAAGAGAAAAAGAAAAACTTCGAGATTTCAGGGGGTACCATCTCAGATTTCATTCAGAACCTATGGCACTAAAACACATAGATCTGCCCTTTTGATTGGCTATTCTCAGGCTACAATTATGAAGACATAAGTTGGAGAAATTTTGCCCCAAAGTTTAGCCCAGCATCTGTAATGGCCCTGGAATCTGATGTGCTCTTGTTTAAAAGTCGGGTAGGGCGGAAGAAAGCTGAATACGTGCCTCAGTCAGAATTCGGTCAATGATGAAATCTCCTATTTCCTTGCCCTTTAGGGAAAAAAAAATCCTCTTTAAAGAAGATGATCTAAAGAAAAATTCTCAAGAATCAGGTCTGTATCTAGAGTCAGTGCCTCACCGAGTTACCTTTACCTGTCTCAGAAAGGAGCCTCCATCTGATTGGCCAGGGACAGGCAGGTACTTCAATAAGCATATTACTCACGTATAAAAGGTTTGAGAAAGCTATCGTGACCTCAGTTCACCGGGGAATCCAATTATAAACTAGCCTCAAAAAAATAGAGGTTGTGAAGGTTTATCTTTTATTAAATGATGGCAATTATAAAGAAAAAAAATTTCCTCTAATATTATTGTTTGGTGAAATAAGAAGCCATTAATACCATGTAGCTCTTCATGATTATTTTTGAAAATTTACTCATTCAATAAGTCTGTATATCTCAGAATCACTAACTTACAGCTTTACAAACCGTTCCAGATTCCATTATTCAAGAAAGTCTTGGCTCGCCTGCTAAAGTCTCTGCAAATAGCAGGCCAACCAGCATTCCATACTGTCAGGAACATGATTAATTATCTATTTGGATTAGTCAACAAAATCTATGTTCCCATGTTTCTGTGACACGGTTACTTACATTTCTTAGCTTTAGTCCTGCTTTTGAGCTACAATGCTTTCCCAAATGTTTGTCTTTGTTTTCGAGAAGGGGTGAAAAAAGAACACCAGCCAAGCAGTTGGTAAGCAACACCTCTAGATTTCTCATTTCTGCATCAATATGCAGGGTCTTAGATTTCTTCAATTTTTAAAGGACAAGCTTTGTGTAGTTCTTGTGTTTTTCCTCAGCTCAATAACCTTAATCTAGAAATGTGCTCAGATTACACACCATAGACTGCAATAGAAAGTTTCAGAACATTTGAGCTTTTTAATCAGATGATCTTGCTTTCTACTCAGAAAATGAAATTCCATGAGGAAACTGCTACTCAGAGCCAGCTTTGTTCTTTTATATTTGCTTTCTTTTATTTCTCTCTAAGCAAGAGGACACTTCAAAAACTATCTGAACAGGAAGGGTGGTATTACAAATGAGCTTTTATAAAAATTTGAAACATCAAATCTGTTTTGGAAACTACTATTTGTTGGAGAGTGATTCATATGCGAACAGTATGTGTTAACGTTGAATTCCTGAACGTTAAGCCGATTCTGAATATGCCTTATTAATGGAATAATGTTTGTCATTTCCATAACCTAATAGAGTAGCATCCCTTTCATGGGCTGTGGTAGAATACAGAACTTATCGTGACTGAAAGATAATGATCACACGTCCTTATGGTTTCATTTAACCAGATTATTCTGATTTTTTAATGGAATCATTTTGGCTAATTAAATCTATCTAGACTGATTCTAAGGAAAGTAACTTGTAAGTCATAAAATATCTCTATTATCTGTTGGTCTGTAACAACATCACAATTTTAGGTTTTTAAAGGTATCGACTCACTTGTATCTCTAAGGCAAAAACGTGGACTTACTATAAACCCCCATGTTTTATTTCTGTGGCTTCGTTATAAATCCACTCATGGTTCTTTAATCCATGAGCTCTCACTAAACTGAGTTTGTCTGGGTAGGATGAATGCAACATTTGACTATGTTAAGAAAAAATACCTAACTCTTGGAAACAAGGCAATAGGATGATTGCCTGTCCTTTCAGTATTGGACTGAAGTTTTATTTAAAGGGTTTTAGCTAACAGGCCCACCCAAGGATGACTCAGTTCTCTAGGGGAATGCACTGTTGTTTCATTAAGGCTCTGACATTATTAAAAGTTGTAGATTTTTGTCCAGTAGACCTGCCAATTATTTGTGCGGGGCAAGTGACAACCTAAAGGTTATGGTTTTATTGATCTATTTTGCTTCTAACTTAGCAAAGCTGTTTCAATATTCAATGTTTTTCCTTTTTGAACATATAAATCTCTGTCTTTTGAATTCTCCCTTGACTCACATTTACCATCTTGTTGTTTCCCGCATTAATGAATAAAACTTGCGACATGTATTAATTCTATATTGTCATTAGGGTCATAGTTTTGAAAATAATGCGCTTTGCCTCTCTGAAGGAAAGAGACAGATCTCACAAGACACCCAAGAAAATGAATCTCATTACTTTAGTTCATTCAATTTCAGCTCTCTGAGGACACATTTTATAAGAATTAAGCCAATGTCTTTTGATTCCCACCCATCTCATAAAAATCCTTTTTCCTAGTAGACTTCAGACAATCATCAAGCTCACTGTCCCAGGAGAGAAAGGACAGACAGGTGCTGCCTAGAACAGAGAGGCCATTCATCAGCTTTGAATTTCAAAGCTGATTTTCTTGACCTCTTTTTAGTAAGACAATGTACATAAAACCCAGGCTTTTTGGAGAGAGGGATCTCCAAATAACAAAGCTTCCTTTTTAATACACAGGCCCTGCGTGGAATAGACCCCCCACCAGGCCGTAAAGAAGAGAGGAGAAAACGGTCTCCCTTTCTGGCCTCCGTTGTAGGGAAAAGAAAGGGAGGACTGGAGTCTGGGAGGGAGGTCAGAAGACACACTGTCTGATTGCCTCCTTCCATGTTGAAGTACCAGGGCAGGAAGGATGTTAGCGGGGCTGCTGGGAAAGCAGAGGACAGAGGGGAAAGGTCTGGAATCTTCTTTTCTCTGGAAGGATTAACATTTGCCCTTTGCGACTCGGAGGTCAGAGAAGCCACACTCCTCCTTCTTACCTCTGGAAGCTTTCCTAGAGAGGAGCAGAGGGAGGGGCAGAACTGTTGCTGGGTGAGCACTTGGCTGAGTCATCCAAATGGAGACTGTTTACCTACAAAGACATTTTAAACGATGGGATTGAGCTGAGGTTAATAAAGTGAAATCATCTCGATTTCCCGCCCTACTTCTTCCCAGAAGATGAGAGCTTGTCAGGTGTACCAGGGCAGACATAGGAAAATAAGAGCCGCTTTACTGGCCCAGATGAGTACAGTGTGAATGAACTTCACGGTTGCCACTTATGTATGTATTGTATGCAAAATCCTCTTTTCTCCATATGTAATCAACAAGTGCATTGTCAGCTGACTTCCCAGAGAGCATGCCCTGTTTTCTTGTCATTTCTGGTCCCCACCTGACACATCCCGCACCCTCTATAATACTTGGATCTTACAACATCAAGAGGACCACAGACTCCATTGGCAGGTGCCAAACACTGTGATTACAGATTTGCTGGTGTCCCAGAGTTTTCTCAGTACTTGCTTATTATATTTGGAGGCTCTGTTGTTAGGTGCCATTTACCAAATACATACAACTTATTCTACCAACTTCCTGGTCCCTTTTAGCCTGGACAGGGACACATAACAAATTGTGCCCATCACGTAATGTGCGTGGCTTTCGGGCTGGAGCATTCTGTTGATGACGTGTGACTTTCTAGAGTCCCTTTCCCTGTGTGGTGACTGGCAGAGTGGAGACGGCGGCTGAGCTCTCAGCCTGGGTTCCCGAGTCGCCGTGGTGAGCAGGGCTCCCCAGGACCTGTGCAATGAACGGGCAGCAGAAGTGCTGCTTGGGCTGCTACCACACAGAGCCCAGCTTACCTTACCCGAGACGGGCACTTCAGGAAGGGATGGAACTGACCTAAGTTAGCTCTGAAGAAGACATGCTAGAGGCCAGCCATGGCCCTAGCTCACCGTAGAGCCACGGCAGGGTGGGGCTCGATGAAAGCAGCACAGAGATTTTTCACTTGTCAGTTATTTTCCAGAAGACCCACCGTGGGCTGAGCCTCAACAGTAAATCAACAAGACTGATAGGAATTCCGCAAAGAGGGCCTGAAGTTCAACAAGACTCCAACCAATCGGTAGCCCCTGCTTTTTCCTTACTGGGGCCCTTCGTCATTAGAATGCCACTAGCATGTTACCTTTGATTTCCCTCGGTGTCGTGACAGATCCGCCACTGACTATGCACGGTGTGAAAAGAGGTGGCACCCTATTCCAGGATTCTCTGCCTATTCCTAGAAAATATTAGCATAGCCCCACCTAGGACATCCCCATTCCTGCGCCCTGGAACCCTGAATTTCTATAGTATCCCCATGCCGGCCTCCCGGAGCCCTGAATTATATAGTATCCTTACCCTGCCTCCCGGAAGCCTGAATTTATATAAACCCGAAGTGCTGGCCAACACGCAGGCTTCTCACTAGATGTTCCTGAGCCTATCGCTCGTGCATTTAACTTTCTCTCTCTTCAGACTGTATTTGTGAAATCTTAACTTCGTTTTTGAAGTGGGGGTCTCAAGGATCCTTCTCACTGGCAGACACTGGAAGGTGCTTTCTTCTAATAGCTCCTCTCTCTTTATGTGGAGGTTTTTTCACAGTGAAAGACAAAGACCATTAGGAAAACACAGGAAACAAAATGTAAAAGGAAAATAAGGTTCATGTCCCGTACGTATTCTGTACATATTTTTATGTTTTTCCTTTTCTCTTTTTTTTTTAAGAAGACGCCACATTTTTAAAAATTTATTTCATTTTGCTTGTGTACCCACCTCCATCTTGAACCAGAATCCCTGGGATTCATATGTTCCACACCCCAACTGTCTCAGGTATCTGAGCCATAGGACGCACCGTTCCTTTTTTTAAAATACAGGTAAAGTCAGTGGGAAGGGTCCTTAAGACCCTCACTGCAAGAATGAAATGAGGGCTCACAAATAGGCAGATAACCTGAAGAGAAAGAGAACGGTTAATGCAGAGGGATAGGGTCTGGGAGCCCTCCTAGTGAGAAGCCCACAAATTGACCAGGGCACCAGGTTTATATAAATTCAGGGTGCTGGGGAGGTGGGAATGGGGTGGTTACAAGGCAGAGTTATGCTATTGTTTTGGCGGACTAGGTGGCGAATTCTGGGGAAAAGGGTCCCACCCCTTTCTCACCATTTATGGTCAGTGTTGGGTCTGTCATGGTGGAGGGGCACGAAAGTAACATGATAATGACATTTAAGGTCTGTCCTACAGATTGGTTCAAGCCATATGGGATTTTGAGCCTTTCTTGAGGAAGTTCTAAAGCTGAAAAAAATTCTCATCAGCATCATTGATTGGCTGTTCAGTTTCAACCCATGATGACTTCACCTCAGGCCATTGTGGCAAAAAAACTGACAAATGAAAAATGATTGTGCTGCTTTGGTTTAGCACCCCCACCGTCCCCCACCATGGCCTTACTGTGTGCCCTGACCACGGCTAGTCTCTAACATTCATGCTTACTATAGGAATATGAGTAAAAATACATAAACAAAGTGAAAAAAAAAACACACCCTATAATCTCGCCATCCAAAAATTGTGCCAATACTATGGTACCAGGTGTCGAGAAAAGTTTTGCTGCCAGTCAATCAGCAAGAAGAAAGAAGGCAAAGCTCTCAGATCTATTGATTGTTCACTAGGGAGTTATTTTTGGGATCAGAGGAAGCATGTGGAAAGTAAAGAATGTGGACTTTGGTAGACTCTGGTTGGTCAGCTCTTTACTGGTCCTCGAATGGTCATTCCTACTGTAGGACACAGGAACTTCCTTGTTGATGGAGCCATCTGTTTTGGTGGGAATCTTCCACTTGAGGATAGACATTGGTCTTTGAGTAAATTCCAGCAGATCTTTTTGGTTCTGCTGAGAGATTTTTTGTTCTGAGGTTAAAGATTCTGTTCCTATTTAAACCAGTTTTGGGTCGTTCTGGTTCACTATTCCACATCAAACAAGTTAAAACAAAACAAAAAAAACACTACCATTTACATCAGTTCCTTTTTTGGAGTTGGCCAGTAATCTAAAAGCAAGGTCTGAAGCCAGGTTAAATTAAAGGTAATGATCTGGTAGCTTCAAGATAAAATCAGCTACTTCTGGGGAGATTATCCTTTCAGACTTATATTTCCATATAAAACATTCCTACCTCTTCCCATATTTTTAAAGATATTTAATGTATATGCTCTTTTTAACTTCCATCTTTTCACATAATATCCTGTGAACATATTGTCACATCAATAAACATGTTTCTACATCATTTCATTGGCTGCTCATTTTTCTACTGCATAGCTGCACATAGCTGATTGTACTAATGTCTTATATTTGAACTGTCAGAAGTTTGCATTGTTGCCACTTTTTTTTACTAAAAAATTAAAGTTGCTTTACTTTTATGCTTGCTGCTTAATTTCCTTATAATGAATTATTTCCCTAGGATCAACTCTTAGAAGTAGAATTTCTTGGGTATGTCCTTATGGCTCAGGCAGCTGAGATGCTGGGGTGAAGACCACATATAGCCCAAGGACCAGGGTTCAGGACCTGGGGCTGGGGTGAAAAATCAAAATGGCCAATTAACTAAACAAAGATGCTTCTTTTTCTCCTTCTTGCTTCCCTCCCTTCCTGACTTCCTTTCATACTTCTTCTTCCTTTCCTCACTTCCTTCTTCTCTTAAAAAAATAAATAGCATTTCTAGGTCTATAGTTTTGAGTATACCAGTTGATGTGATTTTGCTTGATTTCTTTTCTTATGCTGCAAGCGTCATGTAGTGATCAGTTTCATACCTTGTTTGTTTCAATGAAAATATGTCCCTACTTCTCACATGTGTTCCGTACAAGCAATTTTCAATATCTTTATTGGGGCATAAAGGTGAGCCATCAATTTGATGTATTCATTCCACTATTTTGATTGTTGGACAGTCAAGTCTTTTCCAGTTGCTCTGTGTAGTAAATCACATTTCAGGAACATCTCTTTGTAGGAAGTCTAGTGTATATTTAGAATTAGTACTTAGGATAAATTCCTAGAAAAGCAATTACTGCCTAAAAGGTCATGGACATTTTTAGGTGAGTTGATAAAGATTGCCAATTGATTTCCAAACTAGTTATTATGTGCCATCTCTCATCATGACAAATTATAGGCCAGCTATTAGAACGGTTTGATGGATTACAGAACAATCTTATTTCGAGTTTTTTAAAGAGAAAACAAATTTCCTTCTCTGTGTCCCAAGTCAGACTCTCAAAGATATAAGAATGGTCTGCCAACTTTCAATTAAAAAGAAGACACTGAAATTATAAACACCAGGAAGGTTATCATGAACTTGGTGTTCCTTACCTTCTCCCATTTTAGTTTTGGACGGTGACTTTCTAAGTGAAATGTGTTCACATTATTTCTACAAGCAAAGTAGGTGTCTATGCTATGGACAGAGAAATACTGAGGGACAAATAAAGGTTTCAAGTGACTTCCCCATAGTTGTATAATTTATGCTGAACATCACACCTTGGGAGGAATCTTTTTCTGTGAACTAACATTGGCTTATGACAATATAGATTTAAAAAAAATTTTTAAGACAGAAAGGAAGAGATCTAGTTCCGAGATGGCAGGTGTTAAGACCCCAGGTTCACGTTCTCACCATACAGCTAAGAAAACATTTATTTCGTTACCACAATCTTTAACAAGAAACGGGACCAGCATCTGCACAGAGAAAGGAGACACATGCCTCTGTAAAAGGTAGGAGAGGCTGGTCTATTCCAGAGCCATGCTACTCTGTTGGGACAATCAGGGCTGTGGGGAGAAACTACCAAAGATGAAAGTACACTCTCTCAAGCTAAAGGGCTTCCTCCCATAGGGAACACTCACGTACCAGGGAGCAGGCTTCCAGTCACTTAGTTGGGGCCCTCGATGCAGGGTAAAAAGACGGCTAGTGCCCTGGAGAGAGGAGATGCAGCTTCTACAAGGTGCAGACTCTGGAAGCTGCCATTATGGGCAAGTCCCCAGAGGGAAGCACCCACCCTCTCCACCATTATGAGCACACCTGTGCAGACAGGGTGGTACTTACCACTGCATTTCCGTGGTGCAAACTGTCTGAACTCATCACAGCATTGTTGTGAGCAGCCAGGGACAGACAGAAAGGCAGCACCTGAGTGGATTGCTAGCTGTTTTGTGGCTAGGAGAATTCCTTTTCACCCCTCTCATGGGAAAATAAGTGGAAGCACTCCATAAAAAAATGGCAGCTCCCACCAACCTGAAGCTATAGCAAAATAGCTTCCTATCTGCTTGGTACCTCCAGAAATTCCACCTCCAGGTCACAGGGCTTGTTTACCACCCCCTGCTGGAACTTCAGTCCTCTGGAGGACGGAAGGACTCTCAGAAGGAGGTACTCCACCCAAAACAGCTCCTGGTATTCCCTCTTCTATGGGCTGTGCTGACTAGGTCCATAACTCTTGGGTCTCTTTCTATAGGCTTATTGTTCACGCCTGTGACTGGGGAAACCTCTGCATTTCCAATGACAACTCCAACCCTGTACAAGGCCTCCACACAGGGCTCACCTTAGAGCTTCAACGAATCAGAAGAGTGCTGAGATCACACAACTAAAGAAAGTCCAGTGTTCCACACCAACACCCAGGTCTATTCTGTGCAACTCAACACCGTAACAAAAGGCCTTTACACTGAGGAAGCCTAACTCATAGAAATAAGCACAGAATGCCAAACAGATCGAAGAGACATAGAAATTTATGTCACACAATGGACCTAAACAAAACCTCAGGGGAAAATATGAATGCAAGAGACTTAAGTAAACTACCTTTAAAGCAAGTCTTAATGATACTTACTGAAGTCAGGAAAACAATGAAGGAGCA
>RJWH01009490.1:0-22308 GCA_004363575.1 Solenodon paradoxus | reverse complement strand
CACACACACACACACACACACACACACACACACACATCTTTATCTTTGCTTATTTGGTAGGTAGGAAACAAAGAAGCAAAAATGCAAAATTATGGTCTTCTTTCTCTTTTTTTTAAAAAGAAGAATCTACCCCTGTTCTCAAACAATGGGAGCAAGAGAACAGTAGGCCTGACACCCTGGGCATTTTTCAAATTCCAAGGAGGGCAGGGGACACAGAGAAAAGAAAACTGTCTATCGTTTTTATGCATGGGTATATTTTGTTCATATCTTAGAGAAAAGTTTTATGGGGAGATTAGGGAACTCATGATATGGTTTAGATAAGAATGCAGTTGTAAAGTAAGGTAAATTGCATGGAGAGAGGCTGGTTTCCTTTGAGTCTCATAGAGATCTTATTTATGATTCTCTAGGGAATCCAACCAATAAGATTGAAGACTGGCTGCAGGATTGTGGGTAAGTGCTGAAGAGGCAATAGGGTTGAATGTGGTTGAATGTTGACGGGAACTAAGACTTGGAAGAGGATTTTAATTGAGCATAATGATTAGAAGAGATGTCAAAACGGGAGATTTTAAGAATATGGGGTGGATTTGGTGATTGGAGTGCAACTCTAGGCTGACATGAAATTAGGGTGGAAATTTAGGAACATAGATTGGATTTTGTCTAAAACCAAAAATGATGAAAATCTGCAGCCATAGATAATGGCTGGGCCAGAACTCTCCCTAATCCGTTTCTCTCCCCTTCAGTCTGAAGTCTTCCTATGTAACAACAACAAAAATAACAAAATGTAAAGAAGTCTGATTTTTCTTATACTTAATGTTACATTTGATGCTGTTTATTTCTACTGAAGGACACAGCAAAAGGGGCTAAGGATTTACTTCAGTCGTTCTTACCAGTGATGAATGGAAGCAGATACTTCAGCAAAAACTAGTATCTCTTTCTTCAGAAACACTTTAAATACAAAATGTCATACCCCATCATCTGTACCATGTGAGCCTTACTTAGTTTACCCAGAGGACATTTCCATGATCTATTAAAATTTGGTCATTTGTATGATAATGATTCTCAGAATTTATAACTCCTTCCTGCTTCTTCTTTCCCCTCCACAAATGTTACAAGCTTTATATAGCCTTTAATCTGAACTCGTCTAGCAACAGATATAAATTAACCCTTTCTTGCCTATTTGGTAGGAAATAAGCAGCACTGAATAATCCAAGATTTTTTTTCAACTCTGCTCTATAAAGTAATGCCAGTAAAGATTTATTTTATGTCTATTTTTGTTTGCAAAATATGTTATCCTTAATGTTCCATTCTAGTTCACGATTTATTACTTCCATCATTTAAGGGTCTCCGCCATAGCCTCTGAGGAAGTAAACAGATGATAAATAGAAATGTCTGCAGTTTGGGTGTCCTAGGATTTTAAATATTTCAAGGGATATGTAGAGGAGAACTAATTGATTCAGTTAATATATTTATCTCATTAACTATTTTTAAATCTTATCACTTCACATCAGCAATTATTAGTTATGCATTTCTTAGCTGTCTGATTGTCTAAATATCTTAGGGAGGTGCTAAATAGCTTTAAACATGTTCCTCAAATTCAAATATAGTACATTCTAGTAGAAAGTAAACTTAACACAATTAAAAGATTCATTAACTCCATAAATCACCTTTCTACACCCATTCTCTACAAAGATAAACACTGAACCAAAACTTAGAATGAAAACAGTTCAGTGAGCAAAGAGGCTCCAAGATTTTAGCTTAATTCTTTTGCTACTTACCTATCTAACCAAGAAGCAAAAAAACTAAATTTCTTTCCTTCTCAGATAAATAGGGGAAAGCTATAATGAAAAAGTCTCAAAAGTTTCTTATAAGATTTAAATTATATGACATGTGCAAGTACTTTATGCTTTTATTTATGTGTGAATGATAAAGTCTATAACAGAGGGACCTTATGCCTACTTTAAAAGTTTACTCACTGTGGTTTCAGCAAAGGATGTCCAGAAGTGAAGCACACCAACTCTAGGATAGGGGCTACTTCTAGGAAAGAATGGGAGTAAAATGAACTTAAGTTGTATCTTTAATCCTTTTTTATTTCTTGCTAACAGAGATATGAAATGAACATGGCAAAATGTTTACACGTTTGAAAATATAGTATTTTGCAAGTATAAGGAATCTGTCATAATTGCTTTACTTTTCCATGTTGAAAAACTTTTAATATTTAAACTTTAAAAATGCCTTAAGGCAATCTACTAATATGCATTCATTTGTCTCTGTAAAGAGAATTATTAGGTTGCTAAAATATTTCCAATTTTCTAATTCTTTCTAGTACTTTTAATTTATAGGGGAAAATCAGAAAAATTAAAGGATGATGATGACTGATGATAGTGAGAAAACACCTGACTTTTGAAAATAGACAATGAGCTGTTTTAAAAACTGATCAGAGTAATTATATGTTTATTTCTACTGTAGGACACAGGAAGAGGTTCTAAAGGTTTACTAGTCATTCCAAGCAGCGAAGAGGTGGGAAACACACTCTAAGTATGACAGCCTTGAATTCTTAGGCTGCCAACATCACAGAGGAAAGAGGATGAACTAGAAATTCACATTCATTGACTATCTGTTTACTCTGTTGACTGATACTTTCCAAAATTTATTTCAATACCATATAGTTTCCATTCTCTTTCCAATGTCAAGCATCATTGGGTAGCAAGAGGGTTTTGTTTTCTGACAAGTTCTCCAAGAGCGTCCACCAGCTTCGTTGGTAGGTTGGTGTCAGTAACTCTCAATGTATCTGAATCTAGTGGTGAACATTCTGCAACAGGTTTAGATCATGAACATCTTTACAAACTATGCCTCTCTTTTCATTCTCCTTATAAGTTCTCAGGGGATTTTCTAGGACATTAATGTGTTGCTTGTGAATCATCCACGGAGTGTTAGGAACCCAGAAATCATCCGTTCAGACTTCAGTTTAAATCTCTAGTCAGGATCTGTGGAAACTGCTAGAAGCTAAAAATAGCCACATTCTTTTCCTAATCCAGTCCTCCTCCTTATGCTTTGTTTATGACATGGGTGTACGAGAGGAGCAATAACTTGACTTTACCACTTCAGACTTGAAATGATGCTAATGGAACTTTCAACACAAAGCTGGAAAGAAGAGAGCAGCTATAAATCTAAGTCCTGTCATTGATTTTATGTCTTAAGCAATAATTCATGAAAAGTCTGGAAGGTGGGTTATGGCTATGAAGTTGCAAATCAGGGTGCTCAGTGAGAAGGGAACAAGTGTTCCAGATCCCTGTCCACACTTCTGTAGTAGTTCCCCTATAAACACAGACAAGCCTGCTGTTATGTGGCTCATCCTGTGCTGTCCTTGTGGAACAGCAATGCGGGCAGAGACAGAGAAGAGAAACGCAAAATGATGACCCAACAAAAGCTTATACCTAATGAGCAATAGTGAGTTTTGCTTTGAACACACCAGAAATGTTACCAGTTTTTACGTAAATTGTAGTGATGTTTAGCCATCATATCAGCAGCATTTTTCTTTAAAATATAAATCATAGCACAGACCAGTGGGTATGATTTTCCATTAAGCTAGATGAACAAGTACTAAAGATTTACTGTACAGCATAATTCTCATAGTTTACAGTATGGTTTTGTAGTACTGCAAAGTTTATTACGAGAGTAGATCTCATTTTAAGCATTCTTACTTAGAAAAATAACAAAAACCCACAAAGGGAAACAAAAAAAGGAAGTCTAGGAGGTGTTGGAAATATCTGTCACCTTGCTTAGTGATGTGTATGTGTGTATATATATATATATATATATATATATATATATATAACTTGATGTTTGTGTATATATATATATATATACACAAACATCAAGTTATTTCATTTTGGTCTATTAATTATATCTCAATAAATATATTAAAATAATAATATAAAGTGTGTTGGAGTATACAATATTTACTGAAAAGATAAACAAATTTTAAATATATAGCACACTGAATTTTCTCTTAAGCACTATACCCATAAAACCTGAAGTCCTCTGTATCTTGTACCATTCACTTCCAAGGGTGACCAATATCTTGATTTGCATATCATAGACAAGGAATTTTTTTACATTAAAAATTTGTTGAAGTAAGATTGCATAAGAACATTGCATAGGTTTAAGTTGTGCATCATTATAAATCAACAGCTGCATATGCCATATTAAGTTCAACACCAAGAGTTCAATTCCATCCTTCACAGTTTAATTGACCCCTCTACCCAATCCACCCACCACTCTTGACTCCATTAACATTAATTTTGTCTTCTAGAATGAAAGTCTATTTTCGTTTGATTTAGTTAACTCATTGTACTTTTTAAATTTTATTTAAAATGGAAATATATAATATGTTTATATGTGTTTATTTTTTCACTATTATGTTTATGATATTTATCTATGTGTTTAACGCAATGGGTTTTTGTAACATTTTGTGTAACATTAAATTATCTGTTTATCATAACCATTCACTTTATAATAATTAGAATCTCAGGTCTTCCAATCTTTAGTTATTATGAATATTATTTCTTTTGGTAAACATATACAGACACTTCCATTTATTACATAGTTAGAAATACAATGGTAGTTGTTTTAATTATAGTTGTAGTAATAGTAGGCTTTACTAGCTGCGCTACTGAATAACTATAGCGGCACAACCATTAAATATATTAGTAAATTTCATATGCTAGTAGTTGAAAATATTAGTTATTATATTTTAGTACTAATATAAGTATTAATTTATACTAATATTTATTAGCATATATGTTTGCATTATTCTATTAAAATTTATGTGCAGCCACTAGGAAAACAACTATGAAGATACCTCAAAAATTAAAAATAATACTAACATATGATCCAGCCATTTCACTTCTTAGTATTTATCCAAAGGAAACAATAACACTAAATCAAGAAAACAGATACACCCCCATGTTCAAGTGCAGCATTATTCACAATAGCCAAGATATTCAAACTACCTAAGTGTCCATCAATGAATGACTAGATGAAGAAAATATTTGATAGATAGATGATAGATCATAGATTGTTAGATGATAGACAGACAGACAGACAGACAGACAGATAGATACTTGATAGACACATATAATCTCCAATCAAGATATAGTTTCTGCATCTAGGCATCCAAAAATTCCCTTATGTGATATCTGAGAACATAAAATATTGACATGCCTGACTGGAATCTACTCACCAAGAAAAATGAAACCTTGTCATTTGTTACAATATGGATGAATCTTAAAGGTATTATGCTAAGTGAAATAAGTCAGAGAAAGATATTGTATACTCTCTCTCATAGTTGGTGTTTTAAAAAAATACTTGGATGCAGATAACTTGCTATTGGTTTCCAGAATGGGGAATCAGAGTCTAAAGATAAAAGTAAATAAATAATATAATAATAGAAGCAAAATATATATTTTATATAATTATGCATTAGCAAAAGATGTAATTTTCATTGTATTATTAGAGTTACCCATTATCAATTAGCTTGGGTATTATGGACTGGAGTGCATTCATTGGAGCTGGTCTTAAAGAAACCAGGTAACTCTCACACAGTTAGAAAATCATTTCATGTAATGTTTAATAATGGGAATGATTTTACTAATTGAACATAGATCAATTTATGCTTGAATCGTAAAAATAAATCAATACATAGACACCTTTTGCTTGTATCTCCCCTTCAACAGTGAAAAAACAACTATTCTTTCTAAAATCTGATTTTTATGCCTTCATGAAAAAACTATACATAAAAGCAGATAAAATGAAATAATACCCATTTCCATTTTTAAAACTTTCAGGAAAACAAACCACAAAACTCAATCTATCAGCACTTGGTGGACTTAGATAATGATGGTATCTGTGTATCCAATTCCATTTACGTGATATTTGGGAACATAAAATACCAACATGCACAGCTGCAGTCTAGAGCTCTGGTCCCACTTCAAAGCTTTGTCACAGACTACTTCACTTATTTGTTTTAGAAAGGTTTTTTTTTATTTGTAAAACTGAATTGCTTCTCACTATTCTTTATCCCGATTTCCATTTGTTCTTTCTGTAACTAGTGTTTGATTAGACTATGTCTCAAAAATGTAAAACTATAATCTCTCAGCAAGATGCAGTTTCTGCTGCTTCCTGGAAAGCATGATGTTCAGTAAGAATTGTGATTCTGAGAGGAAGGAAGGGTGCACTGACTTCCTAAATGCTTTTTAACATACCTCCATCTTATATTTGTGCTGTGGAAATTGACACCCAAAACCTTGCTTTTATAAATGTATTTCTCCAGGTGTGCACCTATATAATTTTCTTTCCTATTTTATTGAGCAACTAGAGAACTGTTGCTAAGCTGACTTTAGACAATGTGATCAGTACAAGGCAACACAATCTAAAATATAGTGCACTCCACTCCCAGCTTCCTCCTACTACCTCCATGAATTTGCCTTTCAAATAGTCACTGTTTCATTTTTCCTCAACATACAAGCGATTTCAGTACTAAACTATTCAATACTATGCAACACTTAGAATGGAAAATTACATGAATTTATGGGAGATATTTGAGGAAAAGCCCCTAAGAAAATGTAGTGATTTAACCTATAATATTATTTTTGATTTTTAGATATTCTGAAGAAGTGTTTTTTGAGGAAGCAGGACAATTGATCCACAATGGTGAGTATAGACTCCTCTCTCTCTCTCTCCTCTCCCCCTCTCCCTCTCCCCCTCTCCCTCTCCCTCTCCCTCTCCCTCTCTCTCTCTCTCTCTCTCTCTCTCTCTCATATATGATGTCTTCTGCCTGCAAAATACTTTCTAGTGGTCACATTAATTCAGGAAATCCAAAAGATAAAGTACTGGCCTTGAGTCCAGAGGTTACTACTCTCAGCTAACTATCACTACTACTGAAAAAAACTTCCTGTAGCATATGTTTGTCTGTGTGTGAGCACACACTCATGTGCTGACCATTTGGCAAATGATTGTGTACATATGTGATATACTGAACAGATTAATTATAGGTGAATAAACATCAGATTCTGTTTAAATAAAATATGAATGTGATAGCTGAGAGAGCATCATATGTGTTTACAGGGACAGTTCTACAGACACATGGATATCTGATGTGATTTGTGGTTGTGCAAAGCTAAGAACATACAGATATTTATACATGCATATATATTATGTGTATGTGTGTGAAAGGTAGCTTGATTCTGTTATCTTTGCCTTATTATTTAACAGGGTGTACCAGCCATGGGACCAGCTTTGAAGATGACTTGACCCTTGGAGCAGAAGGTAAGTGGTACAGCCCTCTGAGATTGGAATCAAGGAAAAGGCAATATACCTTGGATTAATGAAGGATAGAATGGAAGGGGATCTAACAGGTAGGGAAGTGGCAGTCTCATTATGATCGAATGTAAAATTCAGAGGGTGTCCCATAACTATATAACCAAATGAACTTACTAGCGTATCATTATGTCTTCTGGCCCATCATTGAACTCTTCTTTGTACCCTGCGAAGGAAACATATAAAATCATCATATTTGGTACACAGGCATCTTTGAAACTGTTATCTATATAGGAAACCCAAAACAGCCTGGGTGTAAGAGAGAGACTGCACCGCAAGAAGATAAGGGCTTGAATAAAGGGTAGAGGTTAGCAGCCTACCAGTGACTCCTGGGACCTGTAGAGACTCATGTGCTGGGGCAGGAGCATAAGCCTGTAGATATGACTGACTCCTTAAGACAGAAGAACTCTTGCCTGGATACCAGTACTGAGTGAGAAATTCAGAGGCTTAGGGTCAGTTTTTCTCTGATATATCTGCCCCATGCTTTCAGGTGTATGCTTAATAATATTTAGATATTTCCATAAATATCATCATCTATGGGGTTCAGTGAGGCTGTCGTCGTGGCAGAGGAATAAGAGCTGAAGGGGCTGGATTTTAAAAGGTGATTTTAATGTTCATTTTTAACTGTCTCTTTGCTGTTCTGTTCCTTGTCCAGCTACGCTATTGGACACCAATGGAAAACTCTTTTCCAGGTAAGTATTAGGTTTAGTTAGGTTGAATGATGTGACCTTCAGTAGCTGCTGAACTGAGGGAGGTGCCAGAGACAAAGAGATTAAAACCAAAGAGCTAAAGATTCACAAGAGAGAATAAGGTATAACAAGCAGGAATGAGACCACAGACTGAGTTTTCACAAGAGATGGTTCAGAAGCACCCAATAGGGAGTGAATGTGGCCAGCAGGGCATGACTTGGAGCCACGGTGCAGTCTGCTTACTGGATTAGTACGATGTCCGTTCTGATCCACACAGGAATTTCCTGGAGACAGCCCGGCCCTGCCAGCTACTGGATCTTGGCTGCAGTTTGGCTTCCAGCAGCATGACTAGTGGGACCAACAAGACTAGTTCAAGGTATGTACCAAATTTGGCAGGAGTGAAAGGGTGGGGAAGCCAAATGATGGAAGAGAATAGAACCAGAAACCATTGCCCATTTTTTCCTGGAATATCTGGCTAGAGTTTTACGCGGTCACATACTTGAGAAATATATTTGTTTTAAAAATAGTGTGGGATGTAGAGGAATCTGCTGCTCAACTGGATTCTCTTTGTATAATGCAGGTGTCTCTTCCCACTGAACCTTGTACCGTAGGTAATATCATATTGATGCCATCACAGTTCCTGAAATGTGATAGTCAATGTTCATTGACCATAGTATTGACTAATTGATTGACCTATTGATTGAATGAAGCAATAAAGTACTAATTATTTAGACAATTTTGTGTCCCATGCTACCTCATACTGCAGGCCAGGGAATAATATGGAATTCACAAAAACAAAACACACAATGAGCTTGTCCCTGGAGACCTTAATAATAAGTGTAGACAAACCATAAATGCAAAAAAAATTAAGATAGAGAATGATGAAAGGAAGTGTGGGACAATAAAAACTGTCTAGAACTTAGAGTCAAAGTTCAAATCTGAGACCTAATTCTGGGATGTATTCGTTATATAACTAGTGATTTGATCTGAGACTTAGACCTTGCCCCACCCCAGTTCAATTAAATTACAATCTCTGGAGATGAGATGAGCATGAAGAAATAGTCAACATCACTAATTATTAAGGAAATGAAAACCAAAACCATGATGAGGTATCACTTCGCACCCACAACACCCATTCTTTGATACATGTAGTAAAGTTTTCAAGAAGTGTGTGTGTTTTTACAGTCCCTACATGTATGCAGCCATACTGAGAACCAATGATCTAATCTTATGGCTACAATTCAGATAAAAAATTTAGAACTATGAAATTGAAATCAGCATTCAGGTGACAAGCATGAGAGTAAAGCCAGTAATTCTGACTATTCAGTTACCATTTAAAAAATTGATCCCAATTTGGATTTTGAAAAAAGACTGGCATCCTTTCTGAAAAAGTAACTGATTATTCAGCACTTTGAATGATCCATGGCTCCCCTTACCCTCATGTTGCTCGGAATGCATAGTTAGTCAACTGTAGTTTCACCCAGTTTGTTGGTATACAGCTTCTGATGCAGATACATATTGGTGCCAGAGAGTCTGAAATTCTGTAATACAGGACTTCTGTTTTCAAACAATGCTACAAAGGTACCTACCTCTCAAAGTTAGGTTTTGACATACCAATATTGATAAATTTTTAATATATAAAATGAGCTTTATGTTGCTTACATACTCATTACCTAGTTATCTCACATGACCACTGGACCAAACTGAACCAAGTTGCAAAGCACTTGGCGAAAGTCACATATATCATAGTACGTGTACGTGGAGGACTCAACCTATAATCAGTTGTTCAAAGTACCATTAATAGAATCTCACTCAATTTTTAAACCAGTGCTAGATTGTGATTTTCATGCTTTAGACAATTCAATTTCAAAGAAGCAAAAGTTTTTTGCAAAATCAGTGGAAAGGAAAGAAATGATCAGAAAGTTTTCTCAATTCCCTGACACTTCTTAAATATTTTGAATCACTCCGTGTCTCAAAATTTCCACTATTTTCCCACGCTCCCTCTTTTCAGCATCTCAGAGATTCTGGACAAGGCACAAGAAGATGCAGAAGATGTTCTCTTCAGTCTGGGCTTTGGCCAGGAGGACCACAGGGACACTTCTCGGATTCCTGCCCGATTTTTCACCAGCCCATCTCAGGCCAAAGGCATTGATTTCCAGCTCTTCCTAAAGGCCCAAGTGCAGAGGATAGAGATGGAGGACCCTTGTCTCATGCTGGCCAGTGAGTGTTACTACATATCTGGTCTCTACTTCTCCAGCCTCCACACCTTCACAATAAGGATCAGTGTCTCCAAAGCCTTCTTTCTCTTGGTTAGCTTCACTTGATCCTTTGTCTCTCATGTCTATTTCCTCTTATGTTGTTTTCAGTGAAGATGGGAAATTTATATCTGCTTCTCTTAAAGAAACCTCACAGCACTATCATTTTCCTTATAGGTCTTGACTTCTTTAGCTGAATCAAATCAGAAAATGCCTTTAAATCTTTGTTTTCTGTGTCTCCATTGGAAGTGTGACTGTTCCCCCATTTATAGTCACTACATTGTAATCGCTTCCATTTAGAAGAGTGGTTATCCACATTAAATGCTTTAAATTGTCCAAGCATTTTATAAAACATTCACATTCATTCGTTTTTAAAGTGGTTCCGATTTATTTACATCAAACAAGCACACAGATGTTTCTTATGTGTCATCTTTAGACCACATCTAGGGAAACAATGATTCAAGCTGTCCCCATTCCACACTAAGGAAAAAGTATGAGAAGATCATCTGCATTGGTAAGGGATAAATGATTCTGTTTCATGATATTTGATAGAATATACCTTAAATTATATTTTGCTAACCCCAATGTGAAGATGTTTCTGACAGAGATGTTTCAGATTCTTTCCATGATAATCAGCTTAAAAGTTTGAAAAAGCTAGACTCCTGAACTCCTGAAGCAAGGATTTTTAGAATCATATTCATAAGAATCTTAGAACTGTTATGCACACTGAAGTTTAAGAATAACTTAATCAAACTTGCTTTTTGTGCTAGGTACATAATTAGATATTAGATTCAAGAGAAACAGCTGCTAAGCAAAAGGACCATACTTCTTGCCTTTAGGAAGCTTATAGTTTAATAGAGATATGCATATGAATCATCAAAGGATACTGTTAAAATGCTTTGATTACAGTCCGCGATTCTGCATTCATCATAAATTCCCAGGCAATGCTCATGCTCCTGGACTGCTAAACACGCTTTGAGAACATTAGTCTAGTAGAAATAACACACTCCATCTAAATTTCTCTATCCAGTCTATTGTCTAGAAACTGCGAGCTATCAAATTCGCTGAAATCAAGAAGCCTTTTTTAACCTTTTTCCTTTTTTTAACATTGATTTTACTCTTTTTTGTCATGTTTGTTATCTAACACAACCATAGCAATAGAGGCCATTAATTAGAATGTACTGACAGAAAAGATACACTAAATCAAGATATAGAGAATTGCATCACATATAGAATTCATATTTTGGACTAAAGGCAAATATCTACTTGAGACGGTAAGTCAAAAATTCAAGAAAGGGGATCCTGGGTGTCGGTATCTAAAGGGGGAAAACATTCCTGGGAAAATTAGCACCTTCTTTTGGAATCAGGAGCTTTAGGGAGGGTATTAAAGGGAGAGATTTGAGAAATAATTGATCCCCAGACTCATCATCTTCAACCTTTGCATCCAGGCAGGTTTAAGCAGGTGCAAACACTGGCTGTCACTGCTGATGCCTTCTTCTGTCTCTACTCCTATGTGTCTAAGACACCAGTGCAAAAGCTCACACCATCCCACATGTTCTGGAGTTGTAACCCAACTGATGTGCCATCTATCAGGATTCTGACCCCAGAACCTGAACCCCATTCACCCAGAGAGCGGCTCCGGAAAGCTATCTCCAAGATGTGCCTGTATACAAGCCCCCGAGATCAGTTATCACCACCCCACAATACTCCCAAAAGGAATAGTTTGGACCAAGTGGTGTGGGAAGTGATGGACAGAGTAAAAGGAGAGAAACAGCAAGACTCTGGATTTGGATCAGGCCCTCAGGACAATCCTGTGCTCCCCAGCAGGGCTAGAAGGCTGCTTTCTTCTTCCTGTCCATGTGTCCTCTGCCTGGAAGGAAAAACAGAACAAGGAAGGTCCACAGAGCAAGCACCATCACAAACTCTGGACTCTAATCTTGAAGCACTCTGTTGCACACATTTTCTGCCCAGCACATATCCTGCACAAGCAAAGAGAGAGGATCTGAAAGCCCACTTAACCAAAGATGAGACCCTATGGAAAAGGAAAAGTAGAGCAAGAAAGAACCTGTTTCAGAAGACTCCTGTGGATAGGAAGGTTAAATCATTGGATTTGTCCCTCATCCCACAGAAATGGAAGCAGAGACCAGAGAGACCAGAACTGCACCGATTTCTAACGCAGCAACCACAGGACACTTTTGACTTGCAGGAGGTTAGTGGGTTGGGAGTGAAGGAGAAGCTGTCAAGGAAAGACTCTGAATTCTTGCCCTTGGGTACAGGGAATCCAGGCAACTTGCCTTTACCAAATATACCAATTTTTAATTATATTCAGAAACCTTGGGGGTGATTTACTGTAGATGGAGAAAGAGAAAAAGGCTCAGTTTTTAAATAGCACCCAAATTTCAAAAGCTGACTTTATAATGATTCGTCTGATATGATTTTCATTGAATTTTCTCATCAAGCACATCTGCCCCTTTCACTGTCGAATCTGCATAAGAATACATATAGAGCCTGGTTATATACTAAGCTAAACACTATTAAATAAAATATGTCCCTTTCTACCTTGTCAAAATTGCAATCACAAAGACCTGTGGTTACAGGTCTAGAATTCTCAGACTTAGAACTTCTGTGCCAAACATGGGAGAGTGGGCAGAGTCACTCCGCAGCCCCTCACCTATATCCTTCTCTTTCAAGTCCATATCTGCCCTGCACCATAAGGGACTTTTCACACATATATGTTAACATCTTAGCCTACATATCAGAATGTACATATCTCTACCTTCACAAATGGCCATCTTTAGGTCATCAATTATGCCTGAGGGTGCTTAATTATAGAAGTCAACCCTTCAGAGAACAGGTACCAGGAAAATCAAATTAAGTCACTGAAGCATTCTTGGGGCTATTTGAGTAGCATTATTTGGGGATCCTAGATAATAAAGTCATGATATAGAGAGGGTGGTTCAGGATCCAGATGAGCACATCATTTAGGTCCACTAGCTCTTCATTCTGTCTACTCTCCCCAGTCATAAGACTCTTCTTGTTGAGAGACAATCCTGGCTTCAAGTGCTGGGACTCTCAGAAAATCTCTCAAATCTTGGACACAAAGATTTGATTTGTGGTGATTTGCAATATTATTTGCATGTATGTCATCTCTCAAATTCAGAGCCTTATCTCAGCTTCTGCCTTCCATACTACTAGGCTCCTGCCACAAGAGAAGAGGCTGTTTCTTTCCTCCACACCTACCTGCCATCTTGTAACTTTCCTCATCAGAATTTCTGACTGAATTCTGCTGGAATCTTGGTTTTAGGTGCAAAGCAGCACTGAGAAGGAGAGCCACTGGCCCAGTAGACCCAAACATCCCCATCTCTGCCAGACATCTTTTACTGACAAAGACTCAAGAAGTGAGTTGCCTTTCCCTCTCCCTCTCTCCCTCCCCATCCCCTCTTCCCTCCTCCTCCCCCTCCCCTTCTCCCTCTCTCCTGCACATAGTAGTGACCTAGGGAGATTTTTACTGTGAATGATCTCACATCCTGCCATCCTGTCATTCTGATTTAACTGGTATAGAATGGAAACTGAGTATCCAAGTTTTGATTTTATACTCCTCTGATGACTATTACAGTTGGATACAAATTTCTCTAGATCAGTGGTTCTCAGACTTTCGCAGCGCAATCACCTGGAGGGCTTGTTAAAAATCAGATGGCCAGGCCCAAACTCCCAGATGCTTAAGTGAATAGGTTTGAACAGGGCCTGAGAATTTGCATTTTAACAAGTTCCCAGGTGATGCTGATACTGGACTAGCAATTGCCGTCTGAGAACTCCTGGGGAAAATTCTGTATAATCTTAATTTCAAAATGCAATCTGCAGACCAGCAACATTAACTTCATTTTGGATTTCATTAGAAATGTGAAATATCAGCCCCTCAACCCCAGACTAAATAAATCACAATTTCATCAAGATCCTTAGGCGATTAATTCACATGTTGGAGCTTGAGAAGCATTTTGTAACAGGTAAGAACCGACCATGGAGATCTATATCCCAGTGCTATATATTAGCTACTCTCTAAACTTGCATCAACAAAAAAGGTGAAATCCTGCCATGTACAGCAACATATGATATCACTCATATGTGGTGTATAAAGATAACAAGCAAACAAGTGAACTAAATCAAATAAAAATAGACTTTTAACAAATGAACTAAATCAGATAACAATAGACACTTGGTCGAAAAATTAAAAGCTAAATCCACTTGCTGGAAGAAAGGGGAAGGTGGACAGGTAAACTGGGTAAAGGGGATTGGTTTTATAATTTAGGAAAAACTGAAATAGTCACCACCTTAAAATATTATATACAGATATGGATTTACTGTGGTGCACACCTTAAACCTATATAATGTTATGAGGCAATGTTTCTTCAATATAACTAACTTTAAAATATGTACTACCAAAAATGAAGTCTATACTCAGAAAAAAAGAGCTTAAGAAAGACTCCTCAATATATCTCACATCTATGTTCATTTAGGCTCTGTAGCTATCAGGATACAAAGACTTCTCATTCCCCTCCTCAAAAAAGGCCACCGAGTCTCTCATAGGTAGTTACTGAAGCTGAAATGTTTCTCCAAGACATGAGTTTTGAGTATTAACTTATACCTTTGAATATTTTGGATAATAATTCATTATTCAAAATAAGTAGAAATTAATCTCCTATATTTTTATCATCTATTTCCTGGGATCACAAAGAATATAGAATCAGGGGAAATGATTTTTTCCAAAATAGTAGGAATTGAGATGTTTCTTGAAGTAAATGAATCTTGCTGAGAGTCCTCACCATTTTGAGTGTATTAGTGTCATTTAATTCATTTAGCCTAATAGTTTTTTGGTTGTTATCACAAAGTCATTGTCATGTTTCCAGAATCATTAAAATCTTTAGAATGCTCCCTTCATTCCAATTCTTTGTATATTTAGAACCCTAATCACTCTTTAACCTTTACTTTCATCTCCAGGTGCATAGATTATGTGTATATCATGAGTCACTCACAAAGCAGGAAAATAGGCAAAGCCAGTAATAAATCATATATAGTTGAAATTTCCCACCACATATAGTTCAATAATCTTTCAAATCTCACAATTTTAATTTTTTCATTTATAATAGGATAAAAATAATAATTTTATACCTATATGTATATGCACTGGCATTTCTATAAAGTTTCAACACTTTACAGGGAGTACATAAAGGTGATAAAACATGATGACAATAATGATGATTTTGCAGATGATGGTTACAGAAAAGTTAATCATGGGCATAAAATGTTTAGATCAGCAATTCTCAATCCTGGAAGCTTTTTTTTAAACAAATCACTATTTCCAGGATTCTACCCAAGAGAATTAAATTCTAATCTCTTAGGCTTGAACTTGGATACTATTGCTTATTCCTCTTTTAAAGATTTCCTATTGCTGTTTAGTAAACCCCCCCCAAAAAATGTAGTACTTTAAGAAAAAAAGCATTTATCATTTTTAACTAGTTTGTGCATGTCCTGGGAGACTAATTTGTGTTACTTGGTTTCATGCAGCTGTGTTTGACTAGTTGGCTGGTGGGCTAATGGGAATTGGGCTTATGCAATGTCCAGAACCTGGGTGTAATCTTTCAGGTCTCTCTTTAAGGATACATTGCAAGTTACATAATGTCTTCACTATGTTTTTGGCCAAATCAAATCACAAGATCAACCTAGATCCAAAGGGAAGGAAAACAGACTTTACTCTAGTCGGTGTAGCAAAGTCACTTTGTAAAAAGGCAGTTGGGATGGGATGGTGGTCGCAGCCATCTTTATACACAGACTCTCCCAGTGATTCTGGTACATTGTGCTATTAAGAACAACTGGTTTAATTCATGGCATTATCCTCATAAAGATGTACTGATGGCATATCTCACTCTAAAGCTCATTCAAAATCAGCAACCACATACAAAATTTGGAAAGGAAATTAGCTGTTCTACTTATCATATTAAAATAGAGAATATGGAGTATATGCTCCACAGCTAGATTTTCCTGCCAAGAATTTAATTTATTTTAAAATATAAAGCTTTACTCAAGTGTTATTTATCCAGCAGATACCAACCTCACATACACACACAAAAATGTCAAGATGTTCAGCAAAGCAGGTTATGTATGTGGTTATACCATTCTGGGCAATTTATGCAATATAAAGGACACCAGCTTCTCTTGTAGATCTGCCCCATCTTTGGCTAAATATCAATACAGAGAAACATTAGACTTGAATTGCCAGAGACAGTGTATTGCTAGAAGTTATACATTTCAAGTAAGTAGCTAGGTTCCATTTTCTGCCAGGATGACGAAATGTCATTACAGCAGGAGAGACTATGGTTAGAAATGTTATTTATATTTTATTCCAAGGTACACATTCTCCCGTGTTTTAATATCTCTCAAATAGAATGGATCTTACAATTGGTCAGTGTAAAAAAAAAAAACAGTGTCAGACTGTTTTTTGCCTCTTCAGTGAAATATAAAATAATTACAAGAATTCCAAAAGGCAGCTTATCAGATTCAATGAAGCATAGCAGCTTTAGAAATTAATATAAATAAGAGAACTTGGCAGGACCATTTGTACTCATAGTTCATCCTAGATACACCTGATGAGTGACCTGATCAACTGCGGAGGTTAATTGCCTTTGTTCAAAGAAGCAATAAAATTTCAAGTTTTTATGACAGAAGGTAGTTTTGCAAATTGGGACCAGGAATCTCCGACTCCCATTCCATGGAGACTGGGACATGGAAGCCTCATCTTAGCTGATATTTTGCATTCCAAAGAAGTTGCTTCCATATCCCTGAGAAAGACATCTAACAAGTGGTTTTTAAACTATAATCTCTGGGATTATTGGTTACATTGGATGGAAATTATTTGCATCTCTTCTTAAATAAATTTATAAATAAACTTTTATTCCTACAAAGTAGTAAGTGGATCTGTGAATAAAACTCAAGACTAACACTGTATTGAAAGAATATCTGGTAATTGTGTTTGCCTATTTTCAAGTTTAAAAAGTAGTGAGTTCATATTTGGACATGGTAAATTTGAAATACTTCTGAAATACTAAAATAAGTCGTTAAGACGGCTAGATATATGCATTTGAAAATAAAGGGTTTTTTTATTTAAGGATAGTTATAATAAAAACACAAGAACTAACTAGGAAAAGTATGCAAAGTCAGGTATTGAAGAGAAAAATAGAGCTCTAAGAAATAAATAAGGATTGATCAAACAAAAGAAATTCATAAAGGAGCAGCCTAATTGGGAGAAAAAGAAAATTTTAAATAGAAGTCAAGTGAAAGGAGGGTATAGTGTTTGGTAATGTATGTCATCGAATATCCAGAAAGAAAGATAATACAAAGATATACTGGATTTGCAACTAAATAATGATTAGGAACACCGATGAGCATTTTTTATTTGCGTGACAGGACTTTAAAATAGTAATGTAAAAAATTATAGAAAAATTGTGCAAATAAAATAGGTAAATAGGGCAAAAACTCTGAGTTTATTTTCTTTTTTCTGGGATGGAGAATGTTTAAGCATAGATGGTAGATGATGATAGACAGAGAAAGGTGATAGAGATGAGAGACTGATGAAGGATAGATAGATGATAGATAGATCTATAAATAGATGGTAATTATAGGATAGATATATAATAGATGATAGATTGATGCTAGATAAGGATGATAGACTGATGACTGATAGATAATAGAGAACTATGGTGATGATGATGATGATGGATATGATAGAAATAGGTAGATAGATAGGTAGGTAGATAGAAGATAAATTTGCTGAAGGGAATGACTCAATAGGGTAGAAGAGAACATGGTCCAGGAGGAAGGGAGGATCTAGGAACGAACCTAGAGGTGCATATATTTGTCAAATGTTAGAGAAAAATGAAAAAGCACAGGTATGAATACAGTTCCATTGGTCATCTAGAGAAGAAGTCAAGAAATTTATGCTCATTCATTTCCTTCATTCTTCCTGTTAAGCCCTCACTAAACAGTGTAAAGTAGAGATTTTGCAATAGATAGTAAAGATTTGAGATTGTCACTATAGAGAAAGGACAAGAGAAATATTTATTAGTAGAGACCCATATGAACAGTTGGATAAGTAGATAAAAGTTAAGTCTCGCTTCAAGTTACAGAATATGAACTGACAGTGGTTTTATAATTTTCTTCATCAATGTCAGCAATTCATGTAAAAAATAAGAATAGAAGTTGTAAGTATCAAAAATAGGTCATCTTTTTCAGAAATCTCCATTTGTGGTGAGAGCAGCAGAAACATTTCCCTTTGCTGCTGCTGCAACTAACTTTAAATATTTATAGTAGTAAGAAACATCGCAACAAGTAGGATATGAAAGTTTCTGTTAAGCCCAGAACACGATGTTATCTTAAAAACACATGACATGTTTCTTTTTTATTCCATTCCAGGTTTTCTCTTTTACCACCATAGCATATGCTCTGATAGCAATGGCTTCCTAGAAAAGCTTAATTCCCACTTCTTGGAGGAGGTTGGACTGCCACCAGCATCCAGTTCCTGCTCTCTGGTGCTACGAACCCCAGAATGTAGTAGGAGAAAGGAAGCATGGTACGCTGGAAAGAAGACTAGACTGAGAGACTTTGAATCCAAGTCTTGATCTTGCCACAAATTTCCTACACAGAGAATGACTTTAGGCATATCACTTAATTTCTCTGAATATTGTTCTCTCTATTAGAATATATGACATAAAGGATAGTAAACTGACAAAGACTAAATTTTCTCCCAAGTTTTGTCACTGCATTATGGTAGTTTGAGGGTAAGAATACAGTCCAGTTGAGGGAATAAGGTTGCAACTAGAATAATTCTCAAAGGACTCAAGCTAAACATGGAAGTAGAAGTTCTGCCTTCCAATTCTGAAACTTGCAATCCACAGTGGGTTTCCCTCTGACCTTCTTTCTGTCTGTCCCTATGCGCTCCCAATTAAATTTCAGAAAGTCCCTTAGAACACCAGAATCCCATTTTTCTTCTTGAGACCCCATTTGAGGAGATCTACTTGAAGCCTTCCCCTTAAAGCTAACTTTTTCCTCTGTCCAAAATTTTGTATCTTCATAGGAAAAGATGAGTGGAGTTCAGGTTCCCCACTCTCAGCCATTGTAAAAAAAATTCACAGTATTTTCTGCTGGCAGAAAGCAATACAAATAAAAATATTTTAAATCCAAAATATTTTTAAGAGAGTTGTGGTTTATGTGGAGTTGGGAATATTTTGTCAACAAACAGGACTTACACATCTACAGTGTTCTCCCAAACTGTGCATGGTACTGAGCATCTTATATACATTTCTCCCCTAGAAAATTTTAGTAGATTTAGTAGTAGTAGAAAATTTTAGTCTGTTACTAGAGGTAACAGATACACACATTTCTAGTAATGCATTACTTAGTTGCCTAATAAATTTCAAGGCAGCGAAGGCCAGAATATTTGTAGGAAGGGATGTGTAGATGGGGTTTGTAGGAATTTGAGGGAAATCAGGACCATGAGTGTTAAAGAAAATAATTGCACCAAATATGATGAAAAGACATTGATTTTATTCCTATACTATTACCAGTAATAAGGGATAGTGAATGGAACACAGGCCAAGTCTGAATGCTTAGCTAAGTGGAAACAAGGATCTGGAGACTTCTTAGGAGTTAGGGTTGGGAAGAATATGTTAATTGGCCTTGCCCCAAGGAAAAGTAAACTTCTTAGGGTGTTTGTTACAGGAGATTGTTTTGCAACTTGGAGCTAGTCTTCCCTACCCATCCCATCCACTTAAGTTAGGCTCCTACCCTCCAGAGCAACTGCTAAGTGTACAAGGAAATCATATTCCTCAATGCTTACATTTGAGAAAGATAGTTCTCTGGTCCTTGAGAAATACTTTCAGGGTTTTAAGGCTAGAGTGAGTATGGGAGAAGAGTTACATCTCAAATGAAAAGAGAAAGAATTTTTAATAACAAATTTACTAAAGTACATTCTCCGTGGAAAAGGATCTCAGGAGCTAGAGTTGTGAGGAAACATGTGTAAGTGTTAGTGAGGGGAACATTAAGGTCATCTTAGCTTTGAGAGGGAATAGAAGGGTTTGAGCCTCAGAATAACAGCACATTTGACCCTGTCTCTGAGGAGATGGATTGAAGCTGCAGAAGGAGACAATCCTAAAATTTAGCTTCCCCAAAGACGTACTAGATATAGAAATGAGTAAGGGAAGGTATAGAATTTATGGACCTAATTTCAACGTGTGGAGGTTTCCCACAACCAATGAGCAATTCTTAGCCTACTGGTCAACTCAATTATGACACTACCTGTCTGAATATGTCATCAGATTCTACGGTAAAGAACTCAGAATCTCAAAACTTACTTCCATTTAAGGTAACAATTGCGAACCTAGGCAGTTACCTGTGCTTCTGTCCAACTGACTGCAAAGTAGAAGTTCACACAACCTGTTCTTCAGACTTTAAGTCACAATTGCAAGCCCAGGTCATTACTGTGTTTATGACCTATTGACTATAAATCACACACACACACACACACACACACACACACACACACTCACACATGGTACCCTCCTTAGGTTTGATGAATTTACTAGAAAGACTCACAGAACGTAGGAACCTGTTTACTCACTAGAACACAGATTCCTCACAAAGGTCATAACCAAAGATCAGCCAAATGGAAGAGCTGTATAGGGCCAGGTCTAGGAGAAAGACTCAGTGCTTCCTCTCTAAGTTTCCTCACTCCTCCAATCTCCACATGTTCATAAACCCTGAATTAACCCTGAATTTTCTCCTCTTGGGATTATTTGAGAATTTACTACTCAGATATGATTGATTAAATTACTAACCATTGCTTATTGAACTCAATTTCCAGTCCCTGTCTCCTCCCTGGGGGGTCTCAGGATGAAACTGGAAATTCATTTCTGCTCTCCATTCGTATTGGTTTTCCAAGCAACAAATCCCATCATTACCTTAAAAGTCACCTTATTAATAGAGCAAGAGACATCCTTATCACTTCCTCCACTAGAAAGCACAAGTCTTTTGGAAGCTATGACTTAGGAACTATAGATGAAGACCATATATGTGAAAAAAATTGTTTTTGTCACCTGAATCACCAAATACATATTTATTATAGGTTGCAATATGGCAGAAGTGGTCTAGGAGTAAGTCTGGTGGGAAGGGAGGAGAGTACTCTGGAGATAGAGTACAGACAAGATAATTTCCTCAGTCACTATTAATCTCAGGCCATGCAGTGGCCCACAGTAGTAGATGAGGGCTCTGCATAGATAATACCAGGGAGTGAAGAAAAGAAGTATGTATTCTGTTTCCCTGTAGAATTCCAACAGTGAATAAAAATAATTTGTGAAAGATGCTATTATTAACCCCAGAAACAAAAGTTTTCCCTGAGCCCCTCAATCCCCATTCTCTTTCTCTTTAGCTTCCTGCAACATCTGAGCTCTATTTGCTTTCTTTAGTTACCGAAGAGAATCAGGCTCCCTTCTCAGCTTCTCTAGTCACTAACATTCCCTGCCAAGAAGGGGGCAGATGGGTTAAAACTCTCAGGCTAGTCACAGCAGTTAGTCAACTGATAATTGTATCTGAGCCCACCACATTCCCACCTCTCAGTCCTAGGGATGAGAGAAGCAGAGTAGATGGCAGAATGGGCACAGCTTTTAAGAAAAATGAATTAACCCCATTCAGTGCAGTGGCTCCTTAGGTGAACCCTGGAGCAAAATCACTGTGGTCTTAGCAATGTTGTCAGACCCTGACTACACTCTTGTTTATAAGTCCTTCAGCTCATTAGGACAACCAAGTCACCGAATTAAGTTCCTGCACTTCTGTGAACATGGCAGGGAAGGAGTTAGTATCCTTATTCCCACTGGGAAAACTATAACCAGGGAATCATAAAATATCACAGTTTAAAAGGACTAGTCATTTGTCTGTAAATAGAA
>RJWH01009489.1:0-22303 GCA_004363575.1 Solenodon paradoxus | reverse complement strand
GTCCCCTCACAGGTGTCCCCACACGGGGTCCCCTCGCAGGTGTCCGCAGACGGCGTCCCCTCACAGGTGTCCCCACACGGGGTCCCCTCACAGGTGTCCCCACACGGGGTCCTCACAGGTGTCCCCACACTGGGTCCCCACGCAGGTGTGCCCACACGGGGTCCTCGCAGGTGTCCCCAGACGGGGGTCCTCATGGGTGTCCCCACACGGGGTCCCCACAGGTGTCCCCACACTGGGTCCCCACGCAGGTGTGCCCACACGGGGTCCTCGCAGGTGTCCCCAGACGGGGGTCCTCACGGGTGTCCCCACATGTGTCCCCACACGGGGTCCCCACAGGTGTCCCCATACGGCGTCCCCTCGCAGGTGTCCCCACACGGGGTCCTCACAAGTGTCCCCAGATGGGGTCCTCACAGGTGTCCCCACACGGGGTCCCCTCACCCAGTGTCCCCACACGGGGGCCTTCACAGGTGTACCCCAGACTTGGGAGCAGGAGCTGTGGGTGGGTGGGAGGTGAGCTTGAGCGTGGGGCAGGTCTGAGAAAGAGAGAGGCAGGACCTGCCAGATGAGACTGGGTGTAGCGGGCCGCGGGAGGCCCCTGGCAGTGCCTGCGCAGAGCGGGAGTGGCAGGCACGCCAGGGCGCAGGTGGCTTAGAAGTGGGTCTCCCTGGTCGTCGGAGCGCAAGGACCTTGAAGCGCATTCTGCTGGCGCGCACCCGGGCCCTGGCTGCGGGCTGTGCGCCGCTCTGCTCTCCCTCACCTCGCACCTGTGAGAGGGCCCGTTGCCGGGACCTCGGCTTGCTGTGAGCACGTGCAGGAAGGGCACCGAGGGCCGGGATCTCTGCCCGCGGTAGCTGCAGGGCTCCACGTGGGCCTGGCGCAGGGAGTGCACGTGGCTCCGCCAGCTGGCAGTGCGGCGGAGATCTGCAAGTCCCCTCAGCAGGCCCGATGTCCTTTGCTTCTTCCAGGAGGAGTAGCGCTTGCACCCGCGGGACAGGCTTCTTCCTACACAGCCGCTGGCAGTGCCCGATTCAGTGCTGGGGTTTGGCAGTGGCAAGTCCTTTCTGCCAGTGTTTGTCCAGGCCACAAGCTACTAAACGGCAGTTGTCAGGACCCGCTGCTTTGAAGCATGGGTGCCTGTTAACGTGGGGGTGGTGACCAGTCCTGGCCGGCTCCTGGCTGTTTCTGTCATGCCTCCTTTGGTCTGGTGCTGGGCCAGCGGAGCATGGTCTGAGAGCTGCTCGAGTGGTCCCTTTTTCCTGCTTTTCCCTCTTGGCTAGTGGCCCTGGTCAGCCTTGCAACGTGCTGATAATCGTTGCTGGATCAGTGACTCGTTGGCTTGGTTTATTGCTATTCTACACTTGCTGACTGGAGATGAGCTAGTTTGTGACTCCGTGGTGAGAGGTCAGCTGATCCCCCAGCAGGGGTGGTTCTCCCTCTGGGGTCACACCTCACATCTGAGTCCCAGCTCATCACTCCCAGCTCCCATGACCGACTTCCCCCAGCCCTCCTGCTGCTGGAGTGACTGTCGTCAGGTCTAGTCCTCAGGTCTAGGGCAGTGCTTCTTCCCCACTCTGGGTGCTCCCCATGCTCTTATCCCGCCTTCCTGTGGTGCATTTGCCCTGAGATCTGGGAGCATGTGTCTGTGGTTATCCAGCACAGAGCTGGACCTGAAAAGTCAGCTTTTAGAAGCCTCCTGTTAAATAGTGGCACACGTGCACACGGGCCAGTGCCTCGGCTAAGCCCAGCCGGAGTCAGTGCCCTCCTGGCCCTGCCAGGCCCCAGGTCCATGTGCCCACACACCTGCTGCTTCCTTTCCCATCCCCCAGCATCACAGACCCCCGTTGGAGTCCTGTTCATCCTTGGAGCGTCCGTGGTGCCAGAATCACCCTGCCTTTTCCCCAACTCCTGCACACCGTGTGCTGTTTGAGGTCTAGGCCGGCAACCTCTCCTGCACTGGGAGGTGCCCCTGCGTCTCTGAGCTGGGCTTCTCTGGTTCCCTCATTCCCTCGCCCTTGTGCTTCATCCAGAAGGGTTCACACCTTCTGTGGTTCACCCAGCCCTGCACCGTCAGTAGCTCTGCGAGGAACCTTCCTGGGTGGCAGCCCTGACTTTGGGCTCTAGGCCTCCATGGCCATGTTGGTAAACCTCGCACATGGTTGGTGCAGGCCAGCCCTGTAGGGCGAACCCTAGCCACGTGCCTGCTGGACCTAGAGTTACAGCTTTTCCTCCAGGCCATCTCCACTGGGGTGGGGGGCACCACAGCCAGTACCCTGCCACCCGCCTTTCAGTTTTGTTCTGCCACCCACTGAGGGGTGGTGTTGCAGACCTGTCCCCAAAAGGGGCCGCTGCATCAGCTGAGGGCAGGGAGGCTGTTGTCAGGGAGGGGCAGCAGCTGGCCCAGGAGTGGGGACCCAGTGAGTGCCAGGGTCATCAACCCTCCCACTCTGAGGTCACTGTCTTTACTGGTCCATCTTTACATGTTTCAGGTGTGCAGATTCACTCCGTCAGACATATGATGACATGCCACATCCACTGTCAAATTTCTCATCCTCCGCACTGTCCATTGGACCCCCTACCCTTTGTTCCTAGCACCACCCTCACTCAGTGTCTTTACGAAATTAATTTTTTCAAGTGTTTTGCTACCAGGGCATGTGGGCTGAGATGAGACCTGTGTGCAGATCGGCATGATCCCTGGGAGATGGGACAGGGGCTGCATGGTGGGCAAGCTGCCCACGTCTCTCAGCTTCACCACTGTGCGACGTTTTCCTAATAAAATCTCTGCCCCTGTGGTGTTTATGTTTGAGTGAAAGAAGACAAATAGTAAACATCAGTCGATGACATTGTATTGAAGGCAGTAAATGCTGTCCATAAAAACCCACAGGTGGCTTGGGCAGGCTGCATTTGGAGGGAGGCTGAGGCCCCAGAGGAGCCAGCTGAGCAAAGCCTGGAGGGTAAGGAGAAACTAAACCTACCAGGAGCCTGCCTGGTGGGGCGAGGGGTCAGGACAGAGCCAGTGAGGGGCAGAACGAGGTCAGAGGTGGAGGATGGCCCATGAGAATGGGGGCCTCTGGGCCACTGAGGACTCTGGCTCAGACGGGATGAGCGGGTAGGGGCTGAGGGAGGGAGGGAACAGGAAGGGTAGGTGAGCAGGGCGGTGCTGAAGCTCAGTCAGGCTCTGCCTGGTGTGCCTGTCAGTGGGACCAGCCCAGCAAGTGAGGCAGATGCCGGGGAGGCTGCGCAAACTCCCCTGGACCTGCTCGGAAGGCTGAGCTATTGAATTTCCTGAGGATAAGAGGCTGGGACCTGAGCCTCAGAGGATGGAGCTGCCGCCTGTGGGAGGGGGCATTGGGTGGGTCTGACCGGGCAGTGGGGGAAAGGCAGATCTAGATGTCAGGAAGGAGGCCTTTGATTTAAAAACAAACGTTTCAGGTGTGCAGGTTCACTCTCCATCAGACACATGATGATGTGTCACTCCCACCATCACATTTCTCATCCTCCGCACTGTCCTCTGGACCCCTAACCGTCATTCCCAGTCCCCTGCCCCCCACTAAGGTATTGTTTCAAATGTTTTGCTGAAAAAGTTAGTGGAATGAGTTTTTTAAGTTTTTGATGACATTGCTATTATGTTTCTGTAAGTTGCTGGTTTTGTATGTCTAATTCAGTATAACTAACATAAGTAAGAAAATTACATTAAAAGTGTTGTTAATTTTTAATCTAATTTTTTAAAGGAAAAGTCCAGGTAGGAATGAAGACGAGTGGGCAGGCAAGCAGGAAGAGAAAGGAGGAAGAAGGATTTCATTTTATTTCTGTTTAGTTATTCACACGCTTTGTTTCCCCCTGAATGTGGGACTTGAACCCAGGGATATGTGGCCCGGCATCCTCTAGAGGTGATTGTTTCTATCGTTCCTCCACCGGGTGTGCCTAATCTGATTTTTAACTTAAAAGTTTAATTTATTTTTAGCCCTGCATCAAAATCAGCATTATACTGATAATGGCCTTTTTTTCTTTTCTTTTTTTTTTTTTTTTAAGGAAATGCACAGGCAGGAATGAAGGTGAGCAGACAGGCAGGAAGAGAGAGGAGAAGGAAGCACCCTAATTTATTTTAATTTATTTGTTCACACTGACTGTTTCCCCTGGACCCAGAACTAGAACCCAGGGTGACATAGCCTGGCTTCCTCGGAGGCGAGTGACCTAATGCTACTCCACTAGGGTGCACCTGTGTAGGAACCACAGGCGGACATACAAGACATGCATAGATGCACAGTGTGTCTGCAGTATCAAATGTCCTGGTGTAGTAGCTGTTGAGTTCGCCACCTCCAAAGGAGCATGGTCCACGCACATGCCTAGGACCCAGGTTCTCATCCCAGGTCTGGGGGAGCAACCAATGTGAATAAATAAAACAAAATACATTTTTTTTCTTTCTCCTCTCTCTTCCTGCCTGCCTACTTTCCTTTATTCTTGCTTGTACCTTTCCTTTAAAAGAAAACACATATATATGTGTATTTTTATATTATATTACACACACACAGTCATGTATCAAAATGGATCATTGTCTTTTTTGTATTCCCAAATATTGAACCAGGACAAAGCTTGTATTTCATGTGACTATTCACACACTTCCTCTGCCATAACATGGCAGACATAAACTTTAGGGTCAGCACTGAGTTATTAAAATACATTGATAATACATGTTCATCAACTGTAGGCCTCATGGGTGCATCGGGACTTTCTGAAACCTGTGGCGTGTGAACTGATGTCGTTAACGCAGTGACTTTTAGCATGTAGGACTCTTCCCTTGTTTGGACAGATTCACCTCAGTTGAGACACAGGAAGGGAGGTGTCTTCCAGTGGCAGGGACGATGTTTGCATAACCAGCTCTTTGTTATTTCATAAGAACTAGAACTTTTTTCTTTCTTTTTTTTAGGTTAAATTGAATGTTTTATTGAGGTAACTGATTCATAGCACAGCATTTGTTCAGATGTGCAGGCTTACTCGTCATCAAATACCGTTGCTGCCGTACCCACCGCACTTCTGCCAGTCCTCCCCACTGTCCACTGGCCCCCACGACCCTTTGCTCCCACCCCATCCTTTTCCGTCTGGTTACCTCATGTCTCTTGTCGGTGTCCAAGGGTTGGCTTTTGTTTTGCCTGTTTGCTTGCCCCGTTTCTTCATCTTCCACATATGAGTGAGGTCACTCGGTGTTTGTCTTCCTCCTCTGACTCACGAGTAGTCCCATCCGCATTGCTGTGTGGCAGGCTCCGTCTTCTGCGGTGGAGTCCCGCGCCATCGTGCACATACCGTGTCCTCTTCTCCACCAGCTGTCGGTGGCCCTCCGTGCCTCCCGCTTAGCTGTCGTGAATAGTAACGCAAGGAACACGGAGGTGCGGTACCTCTTCGAGTTAGGGTTTGTGGGTTTGGGATAAATGTGCAGAAGTGGGATAAATGCCCAGAAGGGTCACGTGGCCGTCCACCCCCTCTTTGGCAGTGAGGTGCTGTTAGGTGTAGAGCAGCTGCACGCGGAGAGCACTCACTCTGCGGGCTGCCTATGCTTGCCTCCCTGTCCCTGCGGCCTGGCTGCACAGACTGTCACTGGGCCTTCCCCACATCCTCCCCATCCCAGGGCTTGGTATCATGGCTCCGTAGTCACCTCCAGTTGGGACTAGTTCTCAGACTCTGGTGTTTAGGACTTTGACAGTTGGAGGACACTAGTCAGGGACATCCTAGAATGCCCCTCTATTGGGAAGAAGAGCTTAGGGGCTGGTGTCTTTGTCGTTGTGCCAATGGGAGCTGTCTCTGTCTGTCTTGGTGCTAGCTGTGGCTTCACTGCCACCTCCCAGGTGCTTTTCTTCCCACATTCTCCTTGCCTCTGAGTGAGTGCTGTGTGCACATGATCTAGAATCAAACCCTCAGCGCTTTGCCCTTTTGATGATGTTTTGTCTCCCCCATTTACAAGCAGTTGTGCTCTCTTGAAACAAACCTAGAGGAATGCAAAAAAGGTGCATAATGTCTACAGGTCCCGTCGCAACAATGGGGCGGACAGAAAATGAAATTGTGATGGACAAGGGGCCTGCCCTGCCCGCAGGCTGTGGCACCTGTCACTCACCACTGTCCCTGTGGCCTGGCTGCCTGTGCCCTGCTTCCCCCAGAGCCACAGTGTGGGGGGTGGCAGTTCTCTCGCAGAGTCCAGCTGGGTGCTAATCCTGAGCTCAGGTAACATGAGTTTGTGTCTGCAAAACGATGCATTCTTGGCCAGAGCCACAGGTCAAGGCCATGGGAGGACTGGACGGTCAGCTGGGGAGACCTGGGCAGGAGTGCCTCTGGGAGGCCATGAAGGCCCTTCTGAGAAGGTGGGGCTTGGCTGAATCCCAGCACTTGAGCTCCTAGAGGGTACAGCCTACGGGGTGTCGCAGGCCCCTCAGGATAGTCCCGGCGTACTGGGACACCCCACAGTGCCCTGCGCCTTCTGGCAACCGCCTCCGGCCTGCTACTTCCTGCAGGCGTTCCTGTCACTGAGGTGCAGAGAAGCTGTGAGACATCCCATGGGTGCACTGCTGATGGTACAGACCACCCACCAGTGGGGTCAGTGTGTGAGACCAGCAGGTGACACCAGAGGCGGGAACAGCTGCAGTGAGTGAGCTTGCAGGGGCCTGGGCTCGACTCCAGTGAGTCCTGTGTGCTATCCCCTTCCTGGCAGATCTCCGGGCCTGTGGCAGCTGGAGAGGAACCAGCGTGTCCCAGCCAAGGGGGGAGTGAGAGGCAATGCTGAGATGCCATGCTTCCCTGGGGTTGCCCCTGGGCACAGTGGCCCAGGTGCTCAGAGCCCATAGGCTTTGCTCTCGGTGTTCCCTGCAGCACCCAGCCTGTTCGGGACCTCAGCTAGAACCTGTGTGCCTTGGGAGGACCTGGGTCCACCACAGGCAGGGCCTCTATTGGCCTGAAGCTTCACCAGCTGTCAGCTGGGACCTCCAGAGCCTGCGCCCATGGCCCAGTGAAGAGCAGTTGCCAAGGAGGCGTCCCTGGCCGTCCCGCCAGTCCCACGGCCTCTTCAGTCTGCCTCTTCTGAGGACTCCACTCTTTGGGAGCCCTTCCAGCCCTGTCATTCACTCCCTGGCTTGACCCTCAACTGTGTGGCCCCTGTGGCCCTAGAACTGGACTTGCAGGTCTGTGTCCCGTAGCAGGTGGCCTGCTGGACCAGGTGTCCGGTGAGACGCGAGGGGGAGCTCCAGGCTCCGTGTCTGCCTCCATTGTGTGCCGCGGCCCCTGGGTGAGCTGTCGGGAGTGTTGGAGGTGTCAGCAGGGAGGCATTCACGAGTGAGTTTAGAGTCACGCCTCCGGCGTCCCTCCTCCAGCCAGGTCACAGGCCTTGCTCCTGGCTGTGGGAGCGGGCTCATGCGTGTCGCCCACCTGCCCTCCCGCCCGCAGGTGTACATCGGTGAGCTCCCACAGGACTTCCTCCGCATCGCGCCCACGCAGCAGCAGCAGCAGGCCCAGCTGGACGCGCAGACTGCCCAGCAGCTGCAGTACGGGGGTGCGCTCGGCACAGCGGGCCGCCTCAACGTCACTGTGGTGCAGGTGGGTGCTGCCGTCTCTGTGGTAGGGGAACGTTTTCTGATCCCAGTTGTCCCCGAACGCCTTCCCAAGGAAGCGTTACCCAGGGTTTTGCTGAAAAGCATTTAACAAGGAACAGCAGCTCTTTGGGCATCTCTCCTGAACCTCGGGGAGTCGGGGCTGGATGGGCGGCTTCTGTCAGCCGGGGTCCACCCCATGCTGGGTGCAGTTGGATGTGCCCAGGGCGAAGCAGGTGTGCTGCAGGCTGTGAGTTGGTTCTGGGGTGCCTGCACACTTGCCCAGTAGATGGTGACAAAGGACGTGGGCGTTGTGCAGCCTGTAGTCACAGAGACTGTTGGGCCTCCTGGTGGGGACCAGGGAGACACACCCTAAAAGCATCTCCTTTGCTCAGGGCGCATTCCAGCATGGGGTTGTGCCCTCTGACCCCATGTGACAGCTGTATGGGAGGCAGACCCAGGCATAGCTCAGCCTGTGTCCCAGGTGTGGCTGTTGTGTCTGGGTGTAGTGAGAACACCATTCCGACGCGACTTGAGCGTGTGCCCCCGCGGGCAGTGGGGTGGGAGGGAGGATGCCGGGTGCGTGCAGAGGGCCCAAGGAGAGAGGTGTGACCAAGCCCCAGCGACAAGCCACTTGCAGGTGAGGAGAGCGCCTCTGGACAGCCTTGCACGCAGCAGAGCCGAGGGGCAGCCTCAGGCATGGTTGGAAGTGACTGAGGTCACTTCTCGGTGGCCGGGCTCTCAGACTGGACAGAGAGTGAGTCCCCGCAGCGGCTGGGCTGCGGGCCCTGGGCCCCGCTCCCCGCCTCTGCCTTCTGCGTCTCCCCGAGCAGCCGGCTGGAGAGCAGCTGTGGCGCCCAGGCGGGGCGGTCGGCTCTGGAGGGTCCGGGCAGCTGGGCCTGCGCCCGAGAGCACCAGAGAGGACGAGCGGGGGCGCCTTAGGGGATGGTGGCTCATTGCAGGCCACCTTGGCCAAGAACTACGGCCTGACCCGCATGGACCCGTACTGCCGCCTGCGCCTGGGTTACGCTGTGTACGAGACGCCCACGGCGCACAACGGCGCCAAGAACCCGCGCTGGAACAAGGTCGTCCGCTGCGCGGTGCCGCCCGGCGTGGACTCCTTCTACCTGGAGATCTTCGACGAGGTGAGGCCTGGCCGGCGACCCGCTCGAGCCTCGCGGGCGTCTCTGCGCGCGTGCTCTGGGGTGGCGGCCGCAGCCCTGCAGGGCCCCTCCCTGCCTCCCACGGGACGCTGCCGAAAGCAGTGCCCAAGCACTGTGGGGGGCTGCTTCCTCGAGCCACAGCTGCTCCAGGCCTCGTGCTGGGCGGGAGGAGCGTGTTGGGCAAGGAGGCAGCCCGCGCGCCACGTGCAGCGGGCACAGTGCGAGGCCCGCACTCTGGGCTCCGGCAGGACTCAGCAAGGCCAGGAGTGACCCTGAGTCCCTGGCCCTGCCCTGCCTTCTGCGACCCTTGCGAGGGGAGCAGGTGGTGGGCAGGGAGAGCGTCCCCTTCCCCCATAGGCCCACTTAGCCACTGGCCTGCACTGGGTGGAGGTGCGGTCACCTCTGTGAGGTTGGAGGGAGCAGCCATGTCTGCACCCCATCTAGCCTGAGGGGAGGGGACCATCCCTTTTCTGTTTGGTGACAAGGCAGAAGGGCAGGCCTCGGGCCAGTCACCGACGGGGCTGAGGAGGCAGGTGTGGGTCGAGGGGTTCTGCAGGGGTCTGTCTGGGTGCCGTGAGTGCTCAGCACACCCCTTCCTGTGCCCTCAGCGCGCCTTCTCCATGGACGACCGCATCGCCTGGACGCACATCACCATCCCCGAGTCACTGAGGCAGGGCAAGGTGGAGGACAAGTGGTACAGCCTGAGTGGACGGCAGGGGGACGACAAGGAGGGCATGATCAACCTGGTCATGTCCTACACGGTGAGGCCGCCAGTCACCTGGTCGTGTTCTACACAGCAGGGCCGTCCTGTGCCGGGCTTGGGGAGGGCCCTGTGTTGTTGCCTGGCCCCTCCCCAGGGAGCTGGTTCTTGCCACATTCATGTCATGGGTTTTGTCACTTACCAGGATGCACTGCATGTGGTAGTGGGGACTCCCAGCCCCAGTGCAGGCTGGTCACCAGCTTCCACGGTCACCACCTCATGCAAACCCAGCGTCGACCCCTTTCACTGCCGGCTGCTTCACCGCAGCTCCCAGCACCCACGTGCTTGTACTCAGAATGCCTCTCTGTGCGTCCTGACAGTGTTCACGGGGCACAGAGCCGTGATGGCGCTTACTGAGTAGTGGACACCCCGCCTCAGGTCATCCTGAAGCACTTGCTGAGACTTTGACTGAGGTCACCTCCCTGACTGAGTCTGACCACATTCCATCGCTCCCAGCTCTGACCTGTCCCCTTCCCGCCTCCCGGGATTCAAGTTGGGGTGGCAGTGTGGCTGGGGCACCTAGAGGGGACTGACGGCTGAAGTTTTGAGGGTGGGCACCTCTGTGACCCATGGCTGTCTTTGTTTCAGTCGCTGCCAGCTGCCATGGTGATGCCACCCCAGCCTGTGGTCCTGATGCCCACCGTGTACCAACAGGGTGTGGGCTACGTGCCCATCACAGGTGTGTGCCCCAGACCCAGCTGCCAACCATGGGCGAGCATTGGACTTGGGCACGCAGAGGGTTTGAGCCTTACTTAGAGCTCTTTGGTGAGCAGGATGCCCTTCTGGAGGCATGCCATCTGACCGTTCTAGGGAGGGCTTGGTATCTGGGCTGGGGAAGCAGGCGGGCGGGAACTTGCACAGGTGCACAGGAGCCACCCCTGTCTTTCTTGTGTGGCCTGTTCGGGGCACTCCCAGGAGGGAGAGCAGTGACTCCAACTGGTTCCAGCAGGTTTGCTTAGCTTCACAACTGACCTGCCTTTATGAAGGAGGCGGCACAGCTAAAGCAGGTGTGAGGGCAGCATTTATGCCCTTACATGTTCATATTTTCACCTTATTTTGCCAGTTAACTCCTGCTCCAGCTGAGCCAGCATGTCTGCTCAGTGGCCTCCTGTTGGGAGCAGCCACCAACCCACAGTGAAGGCCAGGCTGCTGCACTTCCCCAGCAGCACTGCAGGCCGTGCAAAGCCTCATTCCCGGAGTGCGGCGGTGTGGGCCAGTCACCCTGCTCTCCGCCTGAGACCCTGCCTGCCCACTCCGGACTGGGCTTTGGGGAATCAGTAGGCAGCGCCGGCCAGGGAGGTGGTGGGTAGGGGCGCCAGGCTGCGCACACTCAGGGTGGAAGCCTTGTGGGGTTTCTGCCCACAGAACAGAGGCCTTGTTGACACCCCAGCCCAGGCTCCCATGGAGCCTGTGTCCCCTTGACTCTACTACCCTGGGACAGAAGGTGTGATGTGCACTGGCAGGCCAGTTGGTAGCAAGTGACCCAAATGACCAGAAACTGTAGAGCAGCTATCAGATGTTCAGAGCGATGGGGGTGACCTAGGAGAGAAGGGTCTCAGCAGAGGCAGCGATCTCAGGGTGAGGCCTTCCCGCTGGCCTCCGACTGCAGCACTGAGGCTCTCAGGCTGCCTACCTCGTGCCGGGGCCGGCAGTGTCACCCACGGCGTTGTCCGTGGTCTTGAGTCAGAAGCCTGTGAAGAGGGCCAGTGACATCATGAGTGTCCTGAGTTGGTCGTCACAAAGTCCCACAGACTAGCCCTCGGGACCTGGTTCCGAGTCAGATGCCAGAAGCGGGCACCGCAGGCTCCTCTGTGCATGTGCCTTCCCACAAGGATGCCAGCCACGCCCCAGCTCCGCACTGTCACGCATCTCGTGCACAGAGCCCATCTCCGCGCAGTGCCATGGCCGTCACTGCCCAGGTCAGCACTGCCTGAAGGAGGGGACACATATGACCGCAGTTCCCAGCAGCCAGGACACACCTGCTCGCTTCCTGCGCTCAGTGTTGCTTATAAAGGCCCTGAAATGTTTGAGGAAAGTCTGGCTTCTTGGAAAAGGAGACTTGGAACTCACTGAAAATGAGCATTCTGATCAGCATTGAAAATTTTCGACGCAATCATATACAGCAAAAGTTACAAAGGAGGTGAAAGATGTCTTCTCAGCCTTCGACACCAAGTCCCCATGTCCATCACCACCCTCCCCACCTCTGGGAATGTTGTCTCTGCTTCTGGAGACCTCACCTGAGATGCTCCATGGAGTGTGCAGGCCCCACCATGCCTGCGGGCTCACCTGCTGACTGACAGAGAAGGGTGTTTGTGTCTCCCTGCTCCCTCCACAGGCCAGGGCGGGGCTGCGGTGGCGGGGTTGGCACTGAGGCGCTCTGGGACCTGCACCACCCTGGAGTCCGGGCCACGTGCACAGTGCCTCCTCTGGCGCCTGCTGTGGGCTTCTCTTCCTCGTCACTCATGAGTCTGCTGTCCCTGCCCAGTGGGGTGATGTTCAGAGTGTGACAGGAAGACGTAGCGGCACAGGCTCTGGGAAAACTACGTGCCCGTGCTTCTCCTCAGGCGGGGGGTGGTGGTCTGTCCGTCTGAGTTCCGGGGTTTGGGAGGTGTGAGTGACCCTCCCCACCCTGCATGAGATGAGGCAGGTCACTTGACGTTGCCTCTCGTGACAGGGCTGCTGCCACTCCTCCCTCCGCGGGCCCTTGGGGACTGGCGCCACACCTGAACTCCACTTCTGCTTGCAGGAATGCCTGCCGTCTGCAGCCCCGGCATGGTGCCCCTTGCCATGCCCCCGGCCACCGGGAGTGCCCAGCCCCGCTACAGCGAGGAGGACCTGAGAGCCATCCAGGACATGTTCCCCAACATGGACCGCGAGGTGGTCCGCTCCGTGCTGGAGGCCCAGAGAGGGAGCAGGGATGCTGCTGTCAACTCTCTGCTCCAGATGGGCGAGGAGTCCTAGGCCCACGCCTCGGTGCCATGCTGCCTGGCCTCCAGGCTGGCCACCCGGCCGGCTCCCCTGAAGGAGCCCCGTAGCTCCCACCTCTGTAGCCCAGTCCACACTGTCTTTGGATGCATGTGGGTTTTCCATTCCTGCCACTGTTCCAAGCGCCGTGCGGGGCGGGGGTAGCCAGGCCGCGTTGGGAGAGTGGGGTGGGGGTGCAACACCGCACACGCACGCCATCCACGGCTCGGGCTTCTCTGGGCTGGGCATGCTGGGCTGGTGTGTCCTTGCAGTTTGACTACTGGCCTGCAGTTACTTGACTGACTTGAGCTACATCTGCTCACGTGAGGCGCACAGAAACTATCAGCTAATTTGGGGTATTTTCGAATGTCCACGCGACACGTCCTTCCCTTGGTGTTTTTGTGGACTTGGGCTCCTTGCTGCCCCCAGGCCGCTGGGCAGAGCTTCCAGTCTGTCCTGCGCCCTCCGCTCGGTGGGGTGTCGTTCCGGGTTGGCTGTGCTCCTTCGACCCACCCTCAGCAGAACCGAAAGCCTGGGTAGGAAAGGTAGGTGTGGGCCTGTCATCTGTTTATTAAAGGGTTAGGAACCGCTGTCCTGCGCTGACATTCATTTTGGTGACGTGTGCCCGCCTGTGATGTGGGCTTGGTGGCGACACTCCAGACCGGGGTGTCTACACCAGAGCCCCCTGGCCACAGTATATGGCCACTTGGCCGCTCAGAGGACTGGGGCATTGTGGATTGTGGCGGTGGGGGGGGGGGTGTCCCAAGGAAATCAGAATGGGGAGCGTTCTTGAGAGGATGCACTTGGACAGCAGGGCAGGCTGGAGCCCTGTAGTTACTATGGGGCGTCGTTCCTGGAACTGGAGTCTTGTCTGTGTGGCTGCCCCAGCCTTCAGGCCAATGGTCCAGATGAGCCTCTGGGAGCTGGACCTCAGCCTACCAGCCCCTCGACCTGGAAGAGGCTGTCACGGGCCCCTCGGCCACCTTTGGGTGTGGGCTGGGCCTGTGGGGTGGGGTGGGGTGCAGACGCACTGTCCTTGGGGAAAGCTCTCTGAGGCAGCTCCGCGTGCACCATGTGGGTGAGCAGGCCGCTGTGCCAGCGCAGCAGAGCTGGGGCCTCAGCTTCCAGGAGCGAGTTCTAGAGCGGCTGCCAGCTTGCTGCGTCTGCTCTCCACACTCGTCGTAGAGGAGGCCCCCGCTTCACAGGGTCTGCCTCGGCCCAGGGCCTTACCTGCCTGCCTCGCTCCTCTCCTGCCAGTCCTCCTTGGAGCCCTTGCGGGCAGCTTGTGCTCCCCCCACTGTGAGTGACAGGCTGCTTGTGCAAGGGCCCAGCCAGCATCCCTGCTGCTGTCTGCTCTGCTGCTTTTGACGGGGTCTTCCTCGGAGCTGTGCGCTTCCGGTTCTGTCAGCCTGCTGTCATTTAATAAACGGCCCTCCGGGAGGGCGTGCCATGTTTGCGCCTGAGTGTCTGGACTTAGCTTGTGATGAGGATGGACGAGCACTCAGAAGCCCTAACTAGTAAGGGTGGGACCCCACAACTGAACACCCCGGGGTGGGGGCAGGGGGCATGAAACCTCGGGAGAGGGAGTTTTCCAGAAGGTTTTGTCGGTAGCCCCAGCGCCTGTGTTGCGGCTGCTCTAGGGTCCACTGTGTCTCATTTGTCTTGTCCCAAGAGGACCTGAGCGCCGCCTCCCTGGGGGACACAGCCACATGGTCCGCAGACTGCAGTGTTCTCACCCAGGGGCTCTTCTGCCATTCACTCGGGGTCACTGTTTCTGCCCAAAATGGCTGAGAAAAGTGGGGGTTGAGCACAGGACCCACAGTGTGTGCGGTATGGGGCGCCAGTGTGCTCCCTACAGAGCCCAGCTGCTCCCCACACTGGCAGCTGGTGGGCACTGCACTGGCTGGGGCGTGGTGGCGGACAGGTGAGTGGAGGACTGCCAGCCTCTGGGTGGGGAGAGATCCTGGGGACAGCTGAACTCTGGGAATTGACAGGTTTGTAAACCAAATGGTGCAGGACTGGAGCAGAGGAGACAAGCACAGCTGCAGCACAGGGCCTCCAAGAACGAGGGTGTTGGTGCCCACAGCTGGACAGACTAGCCTTTAGCAGACGGACATGGCGCTGCGACCCTGCACAGAGGCTGTGTTCACTGCAGGTGAGCACTGGGATGGATGACGGGGTCCCCATGTGATGCTGCTGTTGACCTTTAAGGCCACTGTGTCCCACATGGGATGGCCTGTGGACAACGGGAAATCACACTGAGACTTGGGGAATTGGCAGAGGTCATGCCCACAGTGACTGAGGGGAGACTGTGGTGCACGTCTGTGATTGCGTCCACCCCACAGACGGTCGTGTGCACGGCCCCAGAGTGGCCGGCCCTGCCCAGACATCGGACACGTGGTATGGAGACAGGAGTACTGGCTGGGGCCACTGCCCAGAGCCCAGGCCCACCTCCCTAAAGTACCACCCTGCCATCCCTGGGCAGAACCAGCCCTGCAGACCAGGTCATGAGCCCAGCCCAAAGCTGGGCATGCTCTGCATTCCAGGGTCATGCTGAGGGTCTTGGCTGTCCTGCCCGGTCCGCCCCAGCGGCTCCCACCCCTTCCAAGTGATGCATGCTCTCTGCTCTGGATGAAGCAGCACAAGAAAAAGGACGGCCCAGTTTTCAGCCAGGTGACTTGTGACAAGGGACCTCAGGGGGCCGGGACAGAATGGGGAATCCCTGCATGGATGCCTATCTGGTCTGCCCCAGGAACTCCTTCACTCTCCGTGCATCTGTGACTGGTGTTTGAGACCCTGGCAGCATCTGAGCCCTGCCTACCCCTGGCTCCTGGCCACACCACACAGACCAAGACTGACCCCAGGGGCTGCCAGGGGCTTGTGGTGGCAGCGAGATCTCTCCCCACAAGTCCTGTCAAGGTGCACGCAAGCCTGGGGGGTGCCATTCAGCCCAGGGGTCCCAGGCAATGGGTGGGGGGAAGAGACACCAGGACCAGGAGGGCACAATGCTCAGCGTTTATTTGCGGACGGGCTGGGGAGCAGAGAGACACTTCGGCCCTGGTTCAGACATGGCAGCAGTCACACTGTCGAGCTCCCCCGGACAGGATGGTCTGCAGCGTGCTGAGAGCGGGCCAAACGGGACCTCACTCCACAGACTTGGAGGGGACTGTGGGCAGCTTGCTCCAGATGCCCCGACACCAGGAAGGGCTGAGTCCAGGGACTTGAGTCCCCATGGCAAATGAGGGGGTCCAAGATGAGCTGAAGGGCTCTGAAGACAAGGGCTTTCCTGTACAGACCCCAGCAGGGTGCAGGTGTCCCCAGTCAGGCCCACCAAGGTCTCTGAGGTATGTCAGCATGTTCAGGATTCAGAAGGTGGGGCATGTGGGATGGAGAATCAGGTGGGGGCTCCTAGGCAGGATTGCTGGCCTCAGGTGCCACAGGCTCAGGGACGCAGAACGGAGCACAGCCACATTCGTCCACGTGGGTGTAGGTGTGCCGGATGGCCGTCCCGTTGGGACACTGCAACATCACGGCCTCCTCATGCGCCCTGGTCTCGCGGCAGCAGGTGCAGTGGTGCTGCAGCGCCTGGGCCTCGGCGGAGTACCTGCAGACACACCGATGCCCCAGGACTCAGTGCGTTTCCTCTGAGCACGGTGGGGCCCACCTTCTGGCTTAGGTGCTCTGGTGCTCAAGGTGACCTGCCCTTCCCCAGACTCCCCTCCCCAAACTCACTCACCCTCAGACCCTTCCTCCAGAACCTTCCCAGAGCCCTTCCCCAGTCTCCTGGCCACAGTCTGGGCCACCAGGTTCAAGGCTCAGCCAGCAGCTCTGCAGAGAGCCTGGTCCACAGAAAGCTGTGTTTCTGCCCAACCCGAGTGGACACTGCCCTTCAGGCTCCTGGAAAGTTCTCAGCCCAGCCCAGTCCAGCTTGCCCCAGGCTTCTACAGATGGGAGTGACCGAGGTCCTGCCTGGGCACTCCTTCCCTTCCTCCTGGGACAGAACAGCCCTCCACACTCACGGTGGGCCAGGCCAAGGACAGGGCCACATGGGGCAGTGTTGCCTGGGGTGCCCCAGCATTAGGGCTGGGGAGCGGCACAGACCCACTCACTTGGACACTCCCGGGCAGGAGCCTTCGCAGAAGGGGACATGGATGGCAGTCTCAGTGGCGCAGTCCCCATGCCTCAGGACTGTTCTGTTGGTGCGGACTTGGCAGGAGTCTGGACAGAGGAAAGGAGATGGGTGCAGTCTCCCAGGGCTGTGGCAGCTTCCAGCAGGAATCAGTGAGCAGACTGCACAGAGCTGGAGCACAGGCCTCAACTTACCCACTTCCTCACAAGAGTAGCAGCAGCCGGTTTTCTGGAGAATTCCCTGCAGGGTGGAGGATAGAAGTGCTGGGAGCAGAGCCGGGGGTGGTGAGGGCAGGGCTTCCTGGAGGGGCGGGGCCTCTGGGGGAGGGTTGGGAGTGTGGGCAAGTCTGTCTACACAGCCACTGGCCAGAGCCCCCAGGGGCACACCTTGCAGCTGGACACATCTGGGCAGGGCGCGGGCTCTGGAATCAGCATGTGCACCCCGTTCTCGGCCTCGCAGCGGTATGCAGTGCAGTTATCCACGAGGTCGTTGACCCAGGTCTGGTTGGGCTGAAATGCAGCCAGTGGGTGGCGTGGGGGTTACCTTCTGGCCCAGAGGGGCTGGAGGGAGGGTCTCTAGGGAAGGGGGATGGGGACCCAGCCCCCTCACCTGGACCACCCAGCCCTCAGGCGTGAGACAGGCAATCTGGCGGCAATCTCCACAGCACTTTCCAGCCACTTCCAAGTACTCGAAGCCCTGGGGGCACACAGTGGTCAGCCCTGTACCCTGGCCCTGTACCCGCCTTAGTCCTTCAGCCCTCCATCCACACCCAGGGCCTGGTGCCCCTGAGCAACTCTTCCCAGTGCTGCGCCAGGGAGCTGCCCCGTTCATGGTGCGCTCAGCCCTGCCTTCCTGCCCGACCCCAGAGCCCAGAGCCCAGAGCCTGCGGCCCCTCCTGTTTCCTGACCCCATAAGACCCCATCAACAGAGGAGCTGGAGAACTGTGCTGGGCACCTGAGTGTGTGGATGGCTGCAGTCACGGGACTGCGGGGGCTCACCTGGGCACAGGTAGTGTCGCACACGAGCGGCTCGCACCGCACGGTTGGGTCCTGGCTGGGCACCGACAGGCAGGTGCATGTGTGGCAGGGAACAACCCCTGGGAAGGTCGCCCCAGCCTGCAGTGGGTGGGAGGGTGGGGCCGCTGAGGGAGGCTTTGGGGCCACGACCCTCCCTGTGGCTGGTGGGCTGGGCATGGGGGCCCACAGAGGGAACTGCTGGTGTGTCCCCTGCTCATCGACAGCAGGGGGCAGGACCCCACAGGCAGGAGGGGCTGTGGTGGCCTCTTGCTGGTGGGCAGCAGGCGTGGAGCCCACAGCCTGACCAGGCTTTCAGCAGCGGTGTCCCCTCTGTCCCCCAGCTCTAAAGGTCCCAGAGCCCTCTGCTGAGCTGGCAGAGTTGCCGTGGGGTGGGAGCCCTTACCCCATACACGGTGCCGTTGTACTCGCACAGCTTCGGGCCTGGAAGAAAGGGAGCTGAGCCCCTGCTGGGGTATCGGAGCGGGTGTGGGGACCCCAACCCCCGCCCACAGCCCGCAGCTCTTCTCACGGCAGTTGAAGGTGGGGCAGCAGTCACCCTCCTCCAGGGTGCGGCTCAGCTCCTCTCTCGGCCCGCATTTGGGGGCACTCTGGGGACAGGTGGTGGTGTTGCAGACTGCGGGAGGGGGCGTCAGCTGAGCCACTCCCTGTCCCCACTCAGAACCGAAGACCCACCCACCCTCCACTGCAGGCCCACATCCCCATGTTCCCCGCCTGCCCCTCCTCCATGACCCTTGGTGGGTGATCGCGCTAGAAGGGCGCTGCAGGTCCCGCCCGCTGGGGCACAGGGCTCACCGCACAGCGTCTCTGGGCAGCAGGGGTTGTGGGCCGTGGGCCTTGTTACGGCCACAAAGCCGGGCCAGCCACACTCCAGGGGCGGGTCCTGGGCCTCACAGTGCACGGGGATGCACTGCACTGACACAGAGCCCTCGTCGCACACACAGGCCTGGCAGTTGCTGACCCAGCGCTCCCCAGGCTGCAAAGAAAGGCCAGTCCCCAGGGCCCGCAAGGTGCCCCCTCAGCCACCACCTCCAGAGCAGCGGTGTGACGGGCCACCTGGGTGCCCACCCCACCCACCAGGGGCTACCCGATGGAATACTCCCACCCGCCTCAACGCCAGCGGAGAGGTGGGTAGCTGGGGGCCGAACCACTCACAAATTTAGGAAACCCATCTGGTCCCACGCAGGCTGGAAGGGAAGAGGAAGGGGGTCACTGGGGTTTCTGGCCTGCCGGGCAGGGCTGCCCTCCCAGCTTAGGGCTTCCCCTGGGGTCAAAGCCCTGAGCACTGAGGAGTCCAGGCCATGTGGAGAGGGACCCAGGTCAGGGCCCTATGCTGTGACCCTCATGGCCTGCTGCGTAGGTCAGTGGGGACAGGTGTGCACATGCTTACGGCACTCGGGCACACAGACGTCCGTGTGCGAGTTGAAGAGCATGTGGCCGTCGGGACAGAAGCAGCCCTCCGCCAGCCCAGTGCTCTCTGGGCCCTGGTTCCTGTAAGGTGAGGACACGACCTGCCACCTCACCATGCCAATGGCAGAGGGAGGACAACAACCCGGGGCACTCTGTGCCGGCCGCTGCCCTGGTCGGAGGCAGGGCACTCCACCATCTCTAGCTCGTCCCGGGCCCTGCTCCCCTGGCTCCCCTGCTCTCAGGCAGCTCACCTGGAGTCACAGGACGGGGGCTGTGCAGGGCCGCATGGCTTGTACACCTTCTCAGGTGGGCAGGTGACATCTGAGGACACAGGACAGGGTCAGGTGGGCCAGGGGTAGGGGAGCCCTGTGGTGGCCCTGACTCACCGCACTGCCCGCCAGTCGCGTTGCGCCAGTCGCTGCACACGCCCCGGGCACGGCACAGTGCCGCGTAGGCCTCCAGGATCCAGCAGGGCCCCTTGGCGTGGCTGGCTCCACAGCCGTCGCGGACGCAGGAGCTGAAGAAGGGGCCAGGCGCGACGAGGCCGTGGCACTCGGCAAAGATCCTGTGGGCAGCGCAGTCAGGGGGCGCCCAGGGCTGCTGGCCTGCGAGCCCCAACCCAGGAAGAGACTCACCGGCCCAGCATTAGCTCACAGAGGGGCGCCGGGGGGCATGGGGATGAGGTCGGCAAGCTGGGCGCCGGGGATGAGGGTACGGCGGTCGGGGGTGCGCCAGTAGGGGCCCCGCAGCCCTCTTTGCTGCCCTCGGGGACCAGCCACAGGCGGGCCATGTCCTCACAGGTGGGAGCCATGGTGCCATCTGGCCGGCGGCAGTCATCCTTCTGGCTGTTGGTGCAGGTGCCTGTGGAGTGCAGGGATGGTGACACGGACTGGACTCCTCTGCCCACGTGGCACTAGTTTATGACACTGGTCACCAGGCAACTCCAGCCTCCGGCAGGCAGCGAGTCTGCACTGGTGTCTCGGGGTCAGTGGGGGCCCAGGAAAGTGTGGAGGGGACAGCAGTCCCGCAGCAGTGGCATCCCACTCACCGCACTGGCCCTCAGTGTTGTGGCTGAAGTGGCTGTAGGAGAGCTGGACCTGGAACACGTGCCCGTCGAAGGTGACGCTCACGCCAAGGGCGGGGATGTGGATGCTCATGGCCGTGGCCCCCGCCATGGACACGCTCATGCCGTTCTTGCTGAAACCCTGGCTCACAGGCACTTGGTCAAACAGGATCTAGGGGCACATTGGGGACCCACGATGGGGACAGTGCAAGGGCCCTGCACTGCCCGCTCCAGCATCAGATGTGCGCCCCAGGGGTGGAGTCCCCAGCCCCCTCACTCCCAGGGGTCACCACACTGGTGGCCTGTGACCCGGCCCTGGTGGGAGCCGAGATCCGGGCAGGGCATCGGTCCTGGGCCACACACCAGGCTCTGCTCCTGCCCGCTGGCGCTGGTGACGGTGGTGAGGGCAACCTCCATGGAATGGTAGTGGACGCTCAGCACGCGCGGGCAGCGGGCGGCGGGCGTGGGGCCCCCGCAGTGCTGGTTGTTGAGGAGGATGGTGAGGTTCCCATGGCGTGGATGGATCTCTCTCATGAGCACATAGGTGCAGTTATCCAAGAAGGAGTAGGGGGTGCCATCGAAAGTGGTGTAGTGGGAGTCCCCCCAGCCGCTGCAGGAGCCTGTGGGAGGGGCGGGCCGTCACCTAGGCCCCGCCAGAACGGCTCCAGGTGAGTGCTCGCCCCAGCCTGCCCGTGTACAGAATAGTGTGGGGTTTGAACAGCACCCCAAAAGTCATGCACCCAGAACCTGCGGACGTGGCCTTGTTGGGAAGAGGTCTTTGCAGGTGTGATTAAGAAGGTCTCTAAGGGAGAGGCCCTGCCCCGGCCCCAGGACTGGGGCTCCTGACGTTGTGAACCTCCCGTTTGTGGTCCTAGCTTTCAGCGCCCGGGAAACTGACACCAGGGGTTACAGAAGCGGCCCATCGGCCCTCCCCACGCCACCAGCATGGCACCGCGCCTGGGCCCGACTGCTCACACTCGCACTCGTAGTGGAAGTCGCATAGCTCCCCGTTCCTCTGCACTTTAACAGGCAGCAGCCCATTCACACAGGTGATCTCGGGCATGGGCGTGGGCTCCAGCAGGACGATGTGGTTGTGGCCCTCACACCGAGCCACCGTGCAGTCCTCCAGGGTCCAGGACTCGTTCACCTGGCAGCAAGCACAGCGCCCAGTGGGCTCACAGCGACTCCCTGCAGGCCCTGCCGCAGCCTTGGGAACCACGGCTCCACGCTTCCCTCCCACGGAGCACCCCAGGGTCCCTGAGGGCAGAGCCGGGTCAGGGTCCGTGGTGGCCCTGAGGCCCGCAAATCCAAGCACAACACAGAGGGCGGTGTGTTGAACACACCTGCCGGGGAGGGTCAATGAGGTTGCAGCCGGGAACCGGGGAAGGTGGGGACACCGAGGTCAAGGTCACTGGGGGCAAGGAGGTGGGACAGGGGCCCTGGAAACGATCAATGTCACAGTGCAGGTTGCAGACAGCATAGAAGTGACAGCCAGCTCTGTCGGTCTTGTTGTAGATGATGTCTCCTGTAGGCGAGGGACAGGTGAACACCTGTATCAGAGGGAGCAGCACCTGTGTGGGTCACAGGTGTGAGAAGGAGGCTTATGGAGGACAGAGGAGGTGGTGGTGGGGACAGAGAGAAGTGATGGAGCAGAGAAGGTTGTGGGGCAGAGGGGGAGGTCGGAGGGCAAGTCAGGGAACAGCATGCACCAGCCCGTACAAACAGCACCTGGATGCATGGCTGAGAGAGGTTCAGACTGTTTCACTCACCAGGTGAGAAGAGCTGTCCAAACGCCTGACAAAAGCAGGTAGTGGTGAGGACTGTGGGGGACACTGTGGGTGGCAGACGACTAGGGGTCGTCAAGGGCACAGGGGTTTCAGAAGCAACTGCGGTGGCAGCTATGCTGGCGGTGGACGCGCTCGGGGCGGCTGTGGAGGACAGGGGCGTGGTGGAGCGGGGACAGTGGCTGTCGTCGTCGCAGCAGAGCACGCGTACGTGGTAGTTGTGGCAGTAGGGCCGCGGGCCCGGCTGGTCGCGGTTACGGCACACCAGCCCGGAGCCCACGTCGCAGCGCACCACCTGGCCGAGCTCCGCCAGGGCTGTGTCCGGCGCCTGCTCCGAGCGGCACTGGATGTCCACGGGGCGCTCACAGAAGACGTGGCCGGCCGCGCGGATGACGCTGAACGTCTCGAGGTCCCCTCCGTTGAGACCGGGC
>RJWH01009488.1:0-22305 GCA_004363575.1 Solenodon paradoxus | reverse complement strand
ATATCTTTGCCCAATAAGTAGGGGACATTTTGGGGTTTGTATTGATTTATTTCACTGTACAGACTCTTTAGTTTAATACAGTCCTATCTGTTTTAGCTTTTATTTCCCTTGTCATTGACATCTCATCCACAGAGACTTTGCTTAAGTCAATGTCATGGAGCACATTGCTTATGTTTTCTTGTAACATTTCACAGTTTCAGATATTACACACAAATATTAAACACACTTTGAATTTATTTTTTGTGTATGATGTTAAAGAGTGATCTACCTTCATTTATTGCATGTGATTGTACAGATTTTCCAACACCATTTGGTGAAAAGACTTCTCTTTATTTGTTGTTCTTTCATAGAAGAATCACTCGTCCATATAGATGGTTTTATTTCTGGGATCTCAATTTTATTCAGTTGGTCTTCATGTCTTTATTCCAAAACCAAACTGTTTTACTTAGTGTAGCTTAAAGGGAGCATGATATTTCCTTTTTTTTCCTTTTTCTTTTCTAAGAATAGCTTTCACTATTTGAGGTCTTTTATGGTTCCACAAAAATTTTAATGTTGCTTGTTCTATTTCTTTGAAAAAATATCCTATTCCAAGATATTTTATTTTTTGATGTGATTTTGAATGGGATTTATTTCTTGTTTTTAATCTTCTCATTCGTTGTTCATGTAAAGAAACCCCACAGATATTTCTATATTGGTTTTATATCCTGCCACTTTACTGTGTTCATTTATTATTTCTATTATTTTGGTGCAGTGTAGGGTTTTCTAAATTTAATGTCATATCGTCTGCAAACAGAGATAGTTTTTTTTCTTCTTTTCTAATTTGGAATTCTTTATGTCTTTTTATGCTGCTCTGACTAGGACTTCTAATGCTATTTGACAGTACTGGTAAGCATGACAAACTTATCTTGTTTTAGATATTTAGGAACATGTTTTCTATTTTCACCATTGAATATAATTGTGGGTTAATCATATATTGCATTTATGTCATTGATGTGCATTCCTTCTATTTCTATTGTAATACAAATTTTATTATTTATTAAATCTTATTCAATGGTTTTATGACTCTATTGAGATAATATTATTCTTGTTTTTCCCTTTGTTGATGTTATATATTATATTGATTATTCAGGTATGCTGAAGCATCCTTTCATCCCTGAAATAAATCCCACCTGATCAGGATATCTATGTGATATGCTTCAGTGTAATTTCCACTATTGTAGTTTTATGTTTAATCTCTATTCTAATCATTCTTCTATGAGGGTTTCCAGGAAACCTCATATGAATTATAAAGGGAATCAACATGAGAAAAAACATGTTGTTTAAAACTTTTATTTGGAAGAGTCAGTCCAAGATGGTGAACTGTTAAGATCTCAAGCTTGTCTTCTACTCACAGCACAAGTAAAAGAACACCTATTTGGCAACTACAATATTTGAAAAGAAAACAGACCAATGTCTCTGAAAAGAGAGGGAAAACATACCTCCATAAAGGGTAGGAGAAGCTCATAGGTCTTGGTGCCACACCACACATTTTGGAGACTCCAGGGCCACAAGGAGAGACCAGTGAAACCAACACTCTTATGAAGCTAAAAGTCTTTCTCCTGCAATGATAGCCCATACCTAAACTGACTTTTAGTCACTGAGTCAGGAGCCTCCACGTGGGTTGGAAAGAATGATTACCTTATGAACAGAGATGCCACTCCTTACAGTGCCACCACTAGAGGTCACCATTTTGGAAAAGTCCCTGAAGATATATTCCGACCCTCCACCATCATTAGCACACTGGTATAGAATGACTAGTGATTGCCACTTCCTTTCCACAAGCTTTCAGAGACAGACAATCAGAACAGCGGACTACTAGGATAGTTGACGGATTTCCAACAAGAAGCTCTCCATTCTATGCTGCTCATGGAGAAAAAAAATTGGAAGGGCTCTATAAAAACAGGAGCATCCACCAGCCTGCAGTTAGAGATAAAATGTTTACTATCTACTTGGTACATCCTGAAATTCCAACCCAGACCTTGTTAACCATCCCTACTGTGATTGCCAGTCCTCTAGAGCACCAAAAGACTTTCACAAGGGAGTGTGCTCCACTAAGACAAGTTCCCAGCTCTCTTATTCTGTGGTTGTTTTAGATATGTAAGCTATTTGTAGATTGGACCTACAACTCTTGGGTCTCTCTCCTTGGGCTTTGCTATTTGTACCTATGACTCTAGGGAAATACTCTGATTGCCCTACCCTAATTCAAACCCTATAGGCTGGATGTGTAGGGCTCACCAAGAGCTTCAAAAAATCCTATTAATAGTTCAGATCACATAACTAAAAGAAGTCTGGATTTACAGATCAACCCCCACTCTTTAACAGCATACATAAAAATTAATTGAAAAATGGATTAGAGGCTTGTGTGTACTACTGGAAACCGTAAAATACTTGGAAGAAAACATAACCAAGTATACATGGCATCACCCTTAAAGAGGTGTGTGAGGAATCAACTGCAATAGCAAGAGAATGCTGGCTATAAAAGGACAACAGGAGAAATCTTTATGGTGGTGGTATATTTCTGTATCTTGACTGTCTCAATATCAATACCCTGTACTAGAGTTTGTACTCTTGTACTAGAGTTTTGCAAGATATTGCCATTGGAGAGAAGTGTTTTTAAGGGTGCACAGGATCTTTTCATATTGTTTCTGAGAATTGCATGTTAATCTGCAATTACCTCAAATTTTAAAATGTATTTGTTTATTTAAAAATATTTGTATTGAAGTAACATTGGTTAAAAACATTATATAGGTTTCAGGGGGACAGCATTATAATTTGATATCTGAATAGTTGTATACTTTACATTATAATCACCACCAGAAGTCGAGTTTCTACCCACCACCATACAAGTGATCCCTTTGCCCAATTTACCCAACTCCTTCACCTTTATCCTCTTTAAAAAATACGTATGGTGATTGGATTAGGATCAAATTTGAATATATATTTCTGGAATTCTTATTCATAGGGTTTCTTCTCAAAATGGAAGTCAATTTTCAATAATTTAAAAACAACTATTGGTGCACCCTGGTGGAGTAGATTTGGGCTCAATCCACGTACAACCCGAGATCCTAAATTTGCATCTTGGGGCCAGGGGGAACAATTAGGATGAAGAACTAAGTAAAATAAAGTACTTCTTCCTCCTCTCTCTTCCTGCCTGCCTACCTCTGCTCACCTTCCTTCCTGCCTGCATCTTTCCTTTAAAAAAAAACAAACAACTTTTGGATAATAGCTGTTCTCACTGATATTAGGTGGTATCTCATTTTTGTTTGGTTTCATTTCCAAAGTGATAAGAAGGTAGAGCATCTTTTCATGTGTCTGTTGGCCATTTGCATGTCTTCTTTAGAGAAGAATTCATTAAAACTATCAACTCATTTTTATTTGGCTTGCCATTTTTTTTGTTGTTGGGTTTAATGAATTCTCTATGTATTTGGATTATTAACCCCTTGTCAGATGTTTGATGTACAAATATCTTCTCCCATTCAGTAGGATGTCTTTTTATTTCAATGAGAGTTTGTTTCATTTTGCAAAAGCTTTTTAGTTTGATATAATTCCATTTGTTTATTTGTTTTTCATTTCCCTTACTACTGAATTCAAGTTACCACAAACATCTTTTAAGTCAAAGTCCTGTAGTATTATCTATGTCTTCTTCTATGTATTTTTTGGTTTTAGGCTTAACATCTAATTATCTTATCTGAGTTAATTTTTGTGTATGATACTTGGTAGGGATCTAGCTTTAACCTTTTGTATGTAGCTGTCCAGTTTTCCCAGCATCATTTATTGGAGAGACTGTCCTTGCTCCTATTATTCAAAAGAATGGAAATAATGAGTCCTGGAGAGGATGTCAAGAAAAGGGAACTCTTACACACTGTTGGTGGGAGTGTTAAGATGGGATGAACATTATGGAAAGTATTATTGAAATTACTCAAAAATTAAGAATGAAAATGCCACATAATCCATTTATTCCTCTACTTGGTATTTATCTTAAAAACACAACAACACTTATTCACAGAGATGTACACACCCCATGTTCATTGCAGCATTATTTACAATAGCTAAGACCTGGAAACAACCTAAATACCCATCGACAGATAGTGAATAAAGAAGATGTGGTATATATACACAATGGAATACTATGCAGCTATCAAAATGGTTAAATCCTGCCAGTTGTGGCAACATGAATTAACCCAAAGGGAATTATTCTTAGCAGTGTAATTCAGAAAGACAGGCATTGTGTGATATCATTCATATGCAAAGTATAGCATCAGTAAGCAAACGAATTAAACAAAATTAAATTTTAAAATGAACTAAATCAAACAATAGACTTTTAGCCAAAACAAAACAAACAAATCAAGTTGTGGAAAAGGAAGAGAATGTGGGGGAAACAGGGTTGAGGGCATTAATTGTAAGGTGAAGGAAGTACTGAAATAGTGGTACACAATATTGTATACTGATGTTGATTTGATATAGTGTGCATCTTAAACCTATTTAATGTAATAATGCAATACCCCTTCAGTTAAATCAATTATAAAAGTAAATAACATAGACTTCTGCTTTTGTGTTTAGAAAACACAAAGAAAGGAAACCACGTTAAAGAGGCTTGGCTGAAGGCCATTAAATCAGCTTCTGGAAAACATCCTCCTATAAACCCAAGCTTTGACTATACTACTACAATGAGGGTAAAACTAGAATTTATAGGGATAATGTTGAACTTTCCCAGGGGTAATGTTAGTGTTCCCAGGAATAATGTCAACATTGCCATAGATAATCTTGGAGTTCCCAAAGATAGCTGAACACAGATCATAAAAATGGCACCTTACAAAGTAGTTCTGATAGATAAAGGAACACACCAAGATACTAAATATCAAAATAGAGTTGCATCAAATCTTAAAATCCAAAATAGTAAGTGGAAAAATATTCAAGTGCATAAATGAATACATTTATCATAATTTTTGGAACTAGATTGGAAATCTATTTACTTATTAATTCTGAATAGCAACCCTCTGTTAATCTGTGGGATAATTTAGTTGGGTGAATAAGTACTGGAAGAATAAGATACACCCCAAATCTATATTTCTATTTGTTAAAGAATGACAATGTCTTTAATACACACACACACACACACACACACACACACATACACACACACACACACACACGAGGATATTCACAGAGAGGAAAAATCTGACAACTCCGGAAGAATATCATCTGTCTCTCCCTGTGGCTCAGGATACAGAGCCTCTGAATAGAGCAGAGTGACACTGAGACAAATCAGCTTCTCCTACTGTTTATGAAGGTGTATGCTGTTACTCTTTGTGAAGATATTGATCTCCTTTCCAAAGATCATAGTTGCTAAAATGGTGTTTTTTCAGTTCTTCATGTATGAAGATGTTGAGCTGGGGATCTTAACAGTACAATACCTTACCAAAAAGTCACAATACAAATTGTTGAAGATGTTGAGCTACTCGAACATTCAGACACCATTAATGAAAGTGTAATTTGCTAAAATCACTTTGGAAAATTGTTTGCTTATTATGTACTGGAGTTGAACAAAATCATTCACTATGATTCAGCAGTTCTACTCCTATCTTCTGTTCTTTAGCCAAGTTTTTATATTTCTGCTGCCAAGGCAAAACACAGCTGCATATGGATTTCCACTGAATTCACTTAGAGGCAATCTGAAATTTCCTTACCTCATGAATAGAATATGACAGTAAACCACTTTTGTGATTAAGTTGCCTCTAGAACTCTCTCTCACTTTCTTACACACACACACTTTTGTCCTTATTTACTTTAAGGAAGTTATCCATGAGATACTCGCTGAAGAGGAAAATGTAACCTATGGTAGGCCTCTGGCCAATAGGCAATGAGGAACTGGGGGCAGCAGTTGAACAATCCTCACAACACTGAATCTTGCCAATGACCATTTATGTGAGCTTGGAAGTAGACTGTTCAGTAAAGCCTTGATGATAGTAACTTTATTATAGCCTTGTGAGAGACTGAAACAGAGGACTCAGGTTAGTTATGCTCAAATTCCTGACCCATAGTAACTGAAATTATAAATATGTATATTTTAAGTCACTATATTTGGAGGTAATCTGTTATACAATAATGAAAATATAATCTTATTTCTTATTTTAGCTTTAACATATCTTTCTTTTCTCAGAGGCTGAAAAATTGTTCAGAATAGTCAAAACTCAGTTACCTAGGTTCTTCCCTTTGTTTATCATCTAAGGTGATTTTAAAACTACCTGCCATCAACAAACTACTTTGATGAAATAGAGTTACAGATATTTATGAATTTAGATTGTCCAACTTCTGTTAGCAAAATCATCTCATATTTTTTCTAGGAAACAATTTCACCTCTACTGAATGCTCTCAATCAATATTTTTGGAATTGTCAATGAAGAGGTCTACCATCCATAGATAATGAGTTAGTTATGCATTTTTGCTATGGAATTTTAATTTGAGTAGTGCAATGGACATTGCTGGTGTTTTTATTTCTGTGTTTTTTGTTTTTGTCTGTTTTTATATGTGTATATGTGTGATCACCAGGACTCGACCCTCTTCCATTGGTTGGAATCATCAGCACTGTAAGTTTTTGTAGGTGGCTTACCACATCCTAGAAGGCAAACGCTAAGCTACTCCTTCTCTCTACATTTTTACGTGGTCATGTATTTAAACTTAGCAAAGTGGGAGGCTTCTATATGTGACTTTAAATCTTGAAGAAATAGCTAAAATAGGTACGCTTACCCTGTGAAGCAATCTTAGTTGTTCTGCTGTTCCTTGTTGCATTCATTGATTCCTGCTCTTATTTCTGATGCTATGTCACCTTTTTTATTAACTTGATAAATTACCTAACACTTTTCAAATAATGATTTTATATTTAAACAAATTAAAATTGCTAACAACTATTGTTTACAACTAAGGCTCAAGATGGGTACACTGTAAGTATATCACACAATAATCAAAACTGTTGGAACACACGTTACCAAACAATAGAACTTGGAATAGATTGATTAGTTCCTTCTATCCAGATTCTTGGTCTCCACATTTAAGAAAAATTGGTATCAGGAATGAAGAGTAGTTTAGAGGGAAAGGTATAGATATATTTAAAATTTATAGTCCTCCAGATTTTTCCAGATGGTCTCATTCAAATATTAGGTTATCACTCTTTTCTGCTCAAAGTTATACATTTTTACATAAATGACCGAGTAAGGTAGGCAAAATTTAACTTAAATAATTTAGCATCCCAAAGAATCAATCTCTGAGTTTGGTTTTTAAAAAATATCAGATTTTTTTTTTAATCACAAGAAGTAATTTTCCAGTGTGGCCATCAAAGTTCAGCAGGATTTATTATATGTCTTGAAGTAAATTTAAGAAGTTGCCCACACTTCCCCTCTCACATTAAATCAGTCAATGCCATCAAAAGTAACCACTGGTGGTAAACTGTTACCTATTTACAGATTCTTCACATTCCTTTATGCACATCCTTTTGCAATGTGACTTTTCTATTCCTGTTGTAGAGACAGTCTACTCTTTTCCAGCCGGCGCGGAGCAATGGGCACCTCTCGGGACAACTGGCGCAAGCGCTGCAAAACCCAGGGCAAGAGGAAGCCCTACCACTAGAAGCGAAAGTATGAGCTGGAACGCCATGCCACCAACACCAAGATTGTCCCACGCGCATACACACAGTCCATGTGTGGGGAGCAAAAAGAAGTACAGAGCATTGAGGATGGATGTGGGGAAATTCTCCTGGGGCTGAGTGTTGTACTCGGAAAACAAAGATTATTGACGTTGTCTACAATTCATCCAACAGTGAACTGGTCCGCACCAAAAGTCTGGTGAAGAACTACATCATGATCATTGACAGCATGCCATATAGACAGTGGTGCAAATCTCACTATGTACTACCCCTGGGCCGCAAGAAGGGGGCTAAGCTGACTCCTCGAGAGGAAGAGATCATAAACTAAAAATGATCAAAGAAAATTCAGAAGAAATGATGAAAGTGAAAAGAATGCCAAAATCAGCAGTCTTCTGGAGGATCAGTTCCAGCAGGGCAAGCTTCTTGCATGTATTGCTTCAAGACCAGGCTAGTGTGGTGGAGCAGATGGCTATCTGCTAGAGGGCAAGGAGCTGGAGTTCTATCTGAGGAAAATCAAGGTCCCAAAAGGCAAATCAATCTTCCTGTCCTTGCTCATGTAGTAAAGGTGTCTTTTCTTTGAAAAAAAGAGACAGTCTATCCCCTCATCCTTTGCATCTGGTCTTATGTAATGATTTATTTTGATGGATAAATTTTGGGGACACAATATTGTATGATATTCAAGTTTAGGCCTTGTAAGGCCTTTTAATTTCCACTCTCAGCTTCTTGGATTCCTGAGACTTCCATTTGAAGACTTGGTATAGTATCTTTAAGGATGAGACAATATTGTAAATAAATGACAGCACCAACCACTAGACATAAGAGTGAGGTTATCTTAGAACATTCAGCCCCAACTAAATTGTCAAGCAATATTAACCACATTGGTGACTCCAGGAGAGAACAGCAGAGCTGCCTAGCAGAACTCAGCTCAAATTATGAATGGGCAGAATCATGAACAAATTAAAATGGTTGTTATTTTAATCCATTGAATTTTGGAATTATGTGACAGTAAATTATAAACTGATATACAATCATACCTAATCATCTAAGAGTTCATCCCATTAAATTATTAGTCTATGACCACATCTACTTGTTTTCTGATGCTCTCAAAGTCAAGGAAATTCTATATTCTGAGAAGTCATGTGTGTAGATAAAAATCATGGGTCTTATTATTATAGAAGAAGGGGGATACTGAATATTGGAGTCTCCTCCAGATTCTTTTACTCTTTTCATTTTGTACAGTCTAGATAATTTCACGCTTTCCATGACTCATGACTTCAAATTTTTGCTATATAGAATGAATTCTGAAATCTATATATCTCTTACCTAGACCTATCGCTTCTGAAATATATGTGTATAGATAAATAGATAATTTCATCTTAAAAGAAATGGAAGAATTTCAAGTATTTTAGGAAGATGAATAGATATGGTCAAATGATCACTTTGTTTACGTAGTTAATAATGGAATGGAAGTGTTAAGGTAGTGAGGTAAGTTCAGTAATTGAATCATTCAAACTGAAACACTTTCAAGAGAACACCATTAATAATACTCTCAAATGTCATACACAAACTGGGATGGTTCTGAAAAACTGAGAAGTATGATCATCCTACCCATGCCAAGGCCTTGTATAATCTACCCCTCTGTCTTCCTTGTTGTTAAATACAGTCATGTGACTAGGTTTTGGTCAAAGGAAAATAAACAGATACAGTGAGTCTTGTACTTCTGAGAACTGTCCTCAATGTGAGGACTAATTGCAATAAAGGTGTAGTGTTTGGGACTGGGTAAGCTATTTTGCACCAGAAAATGCAAGTGCAAGTTGCAAGTGCAAGATTATGGAACATCAGGATAGTTACTGGGTTTCTGAAAATCACAAAGTCACTATATCTGTATAGGTTGCCTTGCCTAGATTTATATGAGAAGGAAAATAATAAATCATTACTGTCACTTAAATCTGCACCTAATCATGACTTAGTGAGTGGGAAAAGGAGAAAAACCCAAAGGAGAGTACAACAGCAACCAATTTGAATTCATAATAAAAAAAGTCTTAAAATAGCCACTGTGTTAGTGTTTTCCAGAGAAATGAAACCAATCGGTAAGATATAGGTATACAGAAAGCACTTTAATATGAGGGATTGACTCATGTAATTATGGAGAGGAAAAAGTCCCACAATCTGCTATCTGCAAGCTGGAAGTCTGAGAATGACAGTGGTATAGTTCTAGCTCAAATCTGAAAAGCTAATAATCAGGGGACCTAATGGTATAAGTCAGTCTGAACTCTGAGGCCCCAAAACCAGAAGTGCCAATGTTTGAAGAGAGAAAATGAATGTGCTGATTCAAGCAAAGAGCAAATTCTTTTTTCTCTACTTTTTTGTTCTATTCAGGCCCTTGGTGGATTGAACAATATTGGTCTACTGATTTAAGCACTAATCTCTTTCAGAAATACCCTTATAGACATAATCAGAAATAATGTTTTACAAGTTATCTGGGTTTTCCTTAGTCTAGTCAAATTGGAACATGAAATTATCCTTCACACCTACCACAGAGATGAAGAAGATTACCTGCCTAAGATCATGTAGATTCATCTAGAATGAGATATTCAGGGGTTAAAATGGAACTTTTCTATTGAGGTTAGGTAGTTGAATTTATGGGCAGAAGATATGGTTGAAAAGATATGCCACGAGGACTAGGATGGTTAGAAAAGAAAATGTAGTCAAAAGGAGCTAATAGATAATGAAAAAGGAAAGATGACATCATGGTTTTAAAATGCCCACATGAAATTTTTGCTTTTCTTTTCTTCAAGCTAGAGACTATTCCCTTTACCTTGAGTATGGGCTTTATTTATTGACTCATTATAATGAATAGTGTGTGACTGACATGACATGTGATATCCATGATTGTAACTCAAAAAGCCTTGCTGTGATTTCCCCCTTGTTCTTTGTCTTGGGTCACTTATTCTGGAGGAATCTAGCTGTCATGTCATGAGGATACTCAAGAAACCCTATGGAGAGACTTGTGTGACAAAGAACTGAGGTCTCTTAACAACATCTATGCAAATAATTCAACCATTTTGGAAGTGGATCCTTTAGTCTCAATGCAACCTTTTAATAAATGAAGCTTTTGACAGTATGTTGATAAAACTTTATGAGAGATCTGGAAGCAGAAAACCACATCTGAATTTCATATCCACACAAACTTATAGCATGTTCTTTAACTTCTAAATTTGGGTAAATTATAATATAGCCATCTGCAACTAAAACAGACATCAAGGCTTAGAGATTTTGATGAAGTGCAAGAAAAAATATGTGTCTAAGAACTTGAAAGATATTAATTGTGATCATGAAAGAAAATGTTATACTTTAACTTTTCAGAGATGATATAGTTCTCCTAGTAAGGTCTCTATCGTAATGACTGAAGTGGAGTGGGCATAAAGATAACAGGAGATGAGGTTATCATGTGTCCACAAGAATACGGAAGCTTTCCAGGATCACCAAGTACCATTAGATCAGAGTCCTTGTAGAATCCTAGAATGTCACTTCTAGAAATCACATACCTTTATAAGTCATCTAGCCCATCTAATTGTACTTGATTAGTTTATCAGTTGTGGTCCTAGGAATACTCATAGATAGATACATCATGCATCTGACAAGGGGTTAATATCCAATATATATAAAGAAATCATTAAAATTAATTAAAAAATGAAAAGCTCAATTAAAAATGGGCATATGATCTTAATAATACTTCTCTAAAAAAGATACACAAATGGCCAAGAGGCACATGTAAAGATGTTCTACCCCTCCCTTATTAAGGAAATGCAAATCAAAACAGCAATGAGATATCACCTTACATAAGTGAAAATGATTATTATCCAAAAGAATGGAAACAAGTGTTGGAAAAGAAGTGGAGGAAAGTGAACTTATACACTGTTGGTGGGTGTGTAACATGGTACAAACATTATGGAAAGCAGTTTAAAGATTCCTCAAAAAAATTGAGAATGGAAATCTCATATGATCGAGTTATTCCTCTACTGGGTATTTACCTTAAAAACACAATACTTATTCTCAGAGATATATGCATCCCCATGATTGCTGTAGCTTTATTTACAATAGTCAAGAGCTGGAAACAACCTAAATATCCATTGTCGGATGAGTGGCTAAAGAAGATGTGTTATATATACACAATGAAATACTACATAGCTATCAAAAGGATAAAATCCTGCCATATGTGGCAACACAAATGGACTTGGAGGGAATTACACTTAATGAGATAAGCCTGAAGGAGAAAGACTCATATGGTATCACTCATATGTGGACTATATCAAGTAAATGAATGAACCGAAGCAAACAAATAGACTAAAAAATGAAAAATGTACTAAATCAAACATTAATAGACTTTTAGCCAAAAAAAGAAGCAAATCAAAGGTCGTAGAAGGGAAGGGGGAGGGTGGGGTGTAAATGGGGTACACGGATTAATTGTAAAATGAAGGAAAAATTGAAATGGTGGTGAACTTACTATATTGTATACAGACATTGATCTGCTATGGTGTACATGTTAAATCTATTTAATGCTATAATGCAATGTCCCTTCAATAAAAACAATTACTTTAAAAAAAGAAAAGTTCACAAACACAAGAAACAATTAAGGTATTCTTCAGAAATACCCTTACAACAGAAAAACTGAATACTTATATTCAGGGTTTGTATCCAGGAATATACATTTTATCAAATTTTCCATGTGATGTTACATACACTAACTTTCAGCACCTTTAGATTAGTTCAACTCCTTTAGAGGCCAAGCTCTTACTTTGGTTTTCATACTGTCCATTTCACAAAGTTGCCTTTTGTGCCCAAAGCAATTAGTAAATCTAAAACAATAGATTAAATAACATTTGAATATTTACATTAAATAATTATTTTAAAAAGATAATTACAATTCTTTAAATATGATATGGCTCTCGATTGGTTCTTCTACCGCTTTCTGTCTCACCCATGTTGCTCCACTAAGTGTGTTCTGACCTCAGGGCTTTTGCATTTGTCATTCCCTCTGTCTGGACACTCACATATTCTTGTGAGTTGACCCTCTAATTATTCATGTCTTAGCTCAAGTGTCTGATCCTTGAAGACGTTGTTTCTGTCATCCCAATCTAAAATAATTCCCACTCCAACCCACTTGTCTTCCACTATATTTATCACCACTTGAAGTGATGCTTTAAAATTTGTTTTCTTGGTCAAAAATTTACATTTAAGCACCACCAGATCTGATATTGTACCTGTTTTCTTCATTGCTTCATTTTCTACACATGCAAAAATGACAGGCTGTGGTGACTCATGTGAAAGAATGGGAATAATCAGAAAAGGATTATCTGCAAAGAATTTAAAATCAATAATAAAGCATAAAAAACATTTGGCTTTTTACTCTTACTATACACTGGTAATTCTAAGCAATGTCAGTGATAAAATACTGCTTCCCTACAAATTAATTTTTGGTCTAAATTCTAAACAAATTTTGTGGTTAATGTTGAGTTTTGATTATATGCATACATATATACAGATATAACCTTCAAATTAGCACGCATTGATAACATCCTTTTAAAACATTGTATTCCTCATGAAGCTGAATTTGGAGAATTCACAATTACAGAGTCAGTCTTCAGAAACTTTGAGCTACATGCATTCCTTCAGAGAATAAGTTCACAAACATTCTGAATTGTTGGAGCTTTCTTTAGTTGCAATGTGTTTCTCTGTCCCCTGAGGTACTACATATCCCTGTACTTAAACAGTAATAAGAAATAAAAAATGATAGCCCAGTTGCAAAAGACAGTGAAAGAGAACCTGGGTTACTTCTTCAACTCTGCCATCTTATGTGACCATTTGATGCTTTTGTGTTTAAAATTTCAAACACTGAAACAGAGTGCAAACTTAGAGATGTACTATTTTGTTTAGAAAGTATAATTCAATTCATATGTGAAATATTTTAATGACTTTGAAATTTTCTGGTGTGAGTCTTTGGGTGAGCTTAATCAGATTAGTTGGATAAAAAATATGCGCAGACAGAATTAGCCTTGAGCTATGCACAGTGAAAAATTAAGCTTTAAATTATTCCTTGAAGAATGAGTGACAAATTTTAGAGAAAATGATTTACTATACAAAACAATATAAGGAAATGCAAATTTATATAGAACTAATAATTAAATTAAGAAAATCATTAACAGGATAAATAACAAAATATGCTTGTCTGACATACTTGGAAAAAAACAGAAGTGCAATATCTGAATGCCTTGATTGCACGAAGCACTGAATACTTGTTCTAAAGCAATGGATCAAATGATGCCAATGTTACCTCTCATTCAGACATTTTCACTGATACTTACAGAAGAATTTCTGAAGATTTTACCAATGATTATAAATAGGATGGGAAGTAATTGGAGGGTTTTGAGCAAAGATGCTCCATGACAAAAGGATGATTTTCGTGTTGTAAGGAGCAGGTACTGCTCAGTAGGAATGAGATCATACATACTCAGTAGGAATGAGATCTCCACTAGGTCTCCACTGGATGATAGTAAGGAAAGAAGATTCTCATAACCTTCTCATCAGCATACTCAACATTAATTCATTTATTCATCCCAAATATTTAAGTGAAGACTGTACCAGACATCAGCGACATACCTACCATATTTAACAACTGATGAATATATATATATATATATTATATGTAGGTATATATGAAGAGAGGAAGAAAGGGAGAGGAGGAAGAAGCATTTTAAGGAAGAAAGAAACGGAAAGAAGAAAGAAGTGTCTTCATTTATTTTTGTCTTCCACCCCAACCATGGGTTATGAACCAGGGTATGTAGGTTTTACATGGTCTGTAGGTCAGCATCTTGGCTGCCTGAGCCACAAGGGTGCCCCCTCAAATCATTTTTAAGTCTCTTCCTTATGTGGAAAAATTATTTTAATATACAATGATAAAATTAAACTAATAGTAGAGGCAATGAAAGAAATAGTAACATTTTTATTGAAATTTAAATCTCTGTATCACACCATAAAATGTGTTTTTTAAAGGAAAAAAAAGTGTACCTACATATTCGTTTATTGTAATAACAGTATTTCACTTTTTGCTTTTGAGCTTTAACATCTGCATATCTGTCAATGACTCGATCAACATTTAATATTTCTATTTATTCAATGATAGTATAAGCAGATTTGATCTTTATTCATAGTTGATAGATCAACAATTTTAATTGCAATATTAGCAACGTTTACTTATATTAAGCAATAGATATACAAATGGAAAAGTCTTAAAATTGTGAATAATTTAGGAAGAGATTTATAAAATTCTAATTTCACACCCATTCTAAGAATTACATCATCCATATCTTTGTTCCTGCAAGATCAAATCAAGAGACATTCGAATTGTCTGAGCTGAAAATTTCAACAAAAATATTTCCCCTTTTTTTTAAGGAAAGGTGCAAGCAGGAATGAAGGCAAGTAGGCAGGCAGGCAGGCAGGAAGAGAAAGGAGGAAGAAGTATCTTTATTTTCATTTTAGTTTGTTCACTCTGGTTGCTTTCCGCGACTCCCCCGCCCCGCCCCCCCGGCGGGGACTGGAACACACAGCGGGTTTGTAGCTCCCTCCTTTCGAGGCGACTGATCCAATCGGACTACAGAGAATATTCTGTAAAACTTTATTAAGTACAGTGAGAGTCAACCTTAAGGATAAACCCGTTTACCAGAAGACAGGCTGTCAACCGTAACAGCTTTCCCAAGCGGCTCTTAAGAGGGCGGAGAAAGGGCGAAAGCCAGCCCACGAAAGGGCGTAACCGGATAGAACAGATTCTATGGGAGCCAAGGTGAACTTTTTAGTCCCTCTCTGCTTTCCGTCTGAAAATTTGGGTGAAGGGTGGTGCAAGTATGGCGACTGCTGGGGTAAGTGGGAAAAAAAAAACCCTCCAAAACTTGATTAGCCTATGCGTGTACGTATCGTTTTATTACGTATAGAAGGGATTCTCCTAACTTCAGAAAGGAAACCCAGGGAGAGGGGCAGGGTGGAAGCGGGTTTGTGAGAATTGGCAAAGTTAAGAAAATCTAACGTTTGAAACCTCGAGACACCTAACGCTCCTCTTTCGAATTTCCTCAGCCTGGGACTCTTGACTATTTCGTTCAATTCCAGGTGGTCGACTGTTTATATTGCCGCACGTTGAAAAGTGGAAAATGCTGGGTGAAAATAGGCCACCTAGCAGCAGCATTTGAGTTTTGTGCTTAAACAAAGAGAAAAGAGTTCTGGGCATTTATCTGGGTGCACAGGGCGGGGCCGAATGACCCTTTGAAGGGCTTTCCTCAAATTGGGGTGAAGTAGATGAGGATAGAGACGTCTCGGAATCTCTTTGTAGTTAGTGGGTTTGTATTCATAATTGGTACTCTCTGGACTTGAAAAGCACGCTTAAATTTCTTTTGAGTTTTATAAGAGGAAAAGGTGCTTTTACTTAGGGTTCTTTGTAACCGGAAGTGACTCAGCTGGCTGTTAGCTGCTGTTCCCTCAGGTTTCAATACCAGTAGTCGACAAATATCTACGGAGCGGGTTTTAAGTATGAATAATTCAGTTCAACCAGTGTTTTAGGTTGACTCATTATCTGTTTTGATTCGCCATTCTCATTCCATTTTTTTCCAATTCTGGCTCTCTTAATTTATCAGAATTATCCAGCACCATCCTAACTGAACGCACTGCGGGTAGCTTGGCTTTCATGGAAGCTACCGTCACCTCCATTGCTGGAGTACTTCTACTAAAATGCAAACGTGATTATGCCACTCCCCTATTTAAAAACCTTTATTGTACTCCATGGGGTAAGGCCCCGGGGTCAGGTCAGACGCCTGTCCAGAATAACTGACCCCATCTTGCCTTTCCAGCTTCATCTTCTCTTAGGAACCTTTTTTCCTGCTCTTTCTCTGTACCTGAAGTGCCCTTTCCCAGCCTCATATAGGTTCTACTCATACATTCATTTAATAGACACTTGTGTGTTGCCTACCTTATGCTAAGCACAAAATTCCTTCTCTAAATGAATTTCCTCTACCTCCCTAGTCTAATTTAAATAACTCCCCTTTGTGGTTCCAGAGGACCTGGCACATACCTTACAATATCACATGCCGTTTAACTGTTTTACCCTAATTGAACTGTAAGCTACTTGAAGATGTATCTATAGCATACTACTTTTTGTATCCTTACTACCTAACACCTGTGTGCTCAATAAATTCTCCATTAATAAATAAGTGACAGGAAATGAAGTTAAAAGAAATTAAATTAAGTAGTAGAGATGAATGTGATTCATAGGAAGGAAGTCACTTGGCTCAAAAGAAGTACAAAGTAATCTGAGTGGTGAAAAGAAAGAGATCACAACTGTTTTAAGAGAATTTAAGAGAATTAAGAAACACTTAATAAAGAGAAGAAATGGTCAGTGGTAAAAAGCAAACCAGAATAATGTGCCGTCTATGAAGCCTAGAAAAGACAGTTGAACAGTCTTCTGATTTGGCCGCTGGCAGTTACCATTTATTAAATAATGACCATGGACCAGAGTCCATGCTAAGCTACTTTACATATGCTATTTCACTTAATTCTTAAGAAAACTTTAGATATTATGGTCACCATTTTATAGATTAAAAATTAAGGTTTAGAGACATCAAGTAAATTGCTCCAAGTCATAATGCTAATTAAAATCTGAAACGAGATAAAGAGATATGAGAAGATTGGTAGAGGGATAACCTAGATTATAAAGGGTTAAGGAAAGGATAAAGGATGAGAGCTGGTATTCAGTTAGCACCTACTTTGGCCAACTGTTTATATATAAGTTTAATTCTTTTGATGATCCTAAGAAATTAGTGGTATCCCCATTTTATGGTGAACAAACTGAAGCTTAAAGTGTTGCTGTGTATGGTAATGGATATTAACTAAACTTGTAATCATTTAGCAATATATACAAATAGCAAATTATGTCGTACACCTGAAACCAATGCTACATGTTATACTTCAATTTTTAAAAAAGGAAATGTACTTGCTCCACATCAGATAGCTGTTAATTGGAAAATCAAACTTCAAATACAGGTATCTTTGACTCTAGAGTTCATATCTTTCTACTTCTCCTTGCTTCCTCTGATAAGGAGGTGCATATTATATTTTAAAGAAGTTTTGTGGTAAAAGAAAAGAAAGAAACTTTGGAATGGGAGTAACAAAGTCCAGAAAAAATGTCTTTTCATTAACAAAATGTCAGGAAACCTAAGCAGGTTTGGAGACAAGAGGAAATGTGCCATGAACTATTATAGAGAAAAGATAACATTGATCACAGCCATTATGTTATTGTACATTTATAGTATTAGACATATTGCTAAGTGCCTAATGTGAATTTTCTCACTTATACTTTGCACAGTCACTCTATGAGTAGGTACAGTCATCACTGTTTTACAGATAAGGAAATAGATACTTAGAAAGGTTAAATAACTTGCCCACTATCACTGTAAAGCTGGATTTGGAATATCTTGATATGAGTCCAGAGATGCTACTCTTAATCATATCTCAAAAAGAGGTAATTAAATCAAGAAGACAAGTGAAATGATTAACCTTGGCTAGGAGGAGGCATACTTCTATTTCAGAAATAAGAACTGGTGCAGATGGAAGGTGAACATACAGATAGGTTTTGAAGAACCGGGAGAAAAATTGAGGGAACCCACGTTGGAAATCCAAGTTTTCTGAGTATAAGGTCATCTGCCTGGAGTGGAAAAAGTAGAATATGTTTTTAATTAAGAATGGAAAAGGCACTGGTGAAAATTCAGTAGGGAATTGAATAATGTAATTAATGAGAACTGAGGTCCCAGATAACTGGATTGTGTCATTTTATCTTTGTCCAACAGTGTCTATAACAACTTAGAAGAAGAGGGAAAAACTAATAGTAGGGACACTCAATTGTTGAATGCTGGCAAGGTGGAAATGATAGAAGAATTTAGTTTGGGAATAAGGAATTTAGTTTGCTTAGGAGGGAGCTGGCCATATCCAAATAGCTATCCACTGCTATTGAAGTTGCGTTCCCAAAGAATCTCTTAGGTCGGTGTCCTGTAGTGTTTTGCCTATGTTTTATTCTATTTATTTTATGATTTCCAGCTTTACATCTAAGTCTTTAATCCATTTTGAATTAATTTTTGTTTATGGTGTTACATAGTGTCAACCTTTTGCATATGGCTATCCAGTTTTCCCAGCACCATTTATTGAAGAGACTAAACTTGCCCCATTGTAAGCTTTTGACTCTTGTCAGAAATTAAATGTTCATATGTGTATGGGTTTATTTCCAGGCTCCCTGATTTCTTGAATGGCTGGAGGACTGGCTTTCACTTAACAGGATTCTGAGGAATGTGGTAGTGTCAAAGAAAAATCAAATTTTATTAATGCCAAAGGTTGAGTGAATTTAAAGAAAATTTGTTCCTGAAAGAGAATTTGTTTATAATAGAATACTTAATATTGAAATGTGGCTATCATTTTTGAGCAATTCCTGTGTGTCACATACTGCTAAGCTGTCGATGTACATTGTTTAATTATTACAAAATTTCCTAGTGTAGGTAATTTTATTATTTCAAAGAATAGGAGTAAAGTAGTAAGGAAATCAGTATTAAAATAAGAGGTTTTAGAGAGAGAAAAGTTTATTGAGTTTATTATTTTAGCTATTAAACATTTGTGGGTAATGGTAAATTCAGAGTGTCCATGGAGTGGGTAGCCACAGCAGAGTGAATACGAGGGTTTATGGACATTAGTCAGAGACAATGAGGTGAAGGCTTTTGGGTGGTTCAGAGTTAGGGCAGGATTTAGAGTAAAGAAGAAGACTGTTAGCTAGGGCACTAAATCTTTGATGTGATGGAGTAATCCGGAGGCAGTTAGATGATAGTGTTATGAATGATTAGATGAATGGTATGGGTCTCAAAGGAGCAGAATAACTTTTCTTTCCTTTATATAAACTTCTTAATTGAAGTATAACATATATAAAGTACACAGTCATAAGTATCTTGGTAATTTTTCACAAAATGAGCATGCTTGTTCAATCAGCAACCCCCTCTCAAACATATATTACAAGCAACCCTGAAACCCCTACCCTTTGTTCCCGCAGTTATCCTCCACCATATATAAGTTTTGCCTATTTTCAACCTTTATATAAATGGAATTATACAGCATTTACTCAGGCTTCTTTCATCCAATATTATGTTTGTAAGATTCACCTAGTATGCATGTAACACTAGACCATTCCTTATTATTGTTGTATAATGTTCTGGTAGGCGGATATATCATTGGCTTATTTATCCATTCTACTTTTGATGGACATTTGAATTATTTTCAGTTTTGAGCTATTGCAGTGCTCCTTGAACATTCTTGTACATGTCTTTTGGATGCATTTGTGCACATTTCTGTTAAGTATATACATAGTGGAATAGCCAGATCAAAGAGCATTTGGTAGGTACTGCCAAATAGTTCTTTAAAATGGTTGTGTGTGTTTACATTCCCATATACATGAGGGTTTCAGTTGTTGTACTTCCTCGCAAGAACCAGTTTTTTTTTGTTTGTTTTTTTGTTTTTTTTACCTAAGGGTAGAGTAGTAATAGCTTAGAAGAAGCCTTGGGAATCAGGAAGAAGACAAACTATCTCATGACTGAGATGCTTCCAGTGACTTCTGTTTTGAGAGTTACAATGGAAGCAGTGACTTCAGGGATTAGGCATGTTTTATTTCAGTCAAGGAGAGGGGAGGGTAGATGGAATGGAAACACTTTTGGAGTTTTGAGGAATAGCAGGAAGTTTGGTTAAGTGGAGAAAAATACAAAGTACTGTAGGAATCAGAATACAGGGATAATGGGGATAGGAGGAATATGGACATCACAGTTCTTAATGTTTCAAAATCCTTGATAATATATGCCATATATTCCTTTATGTCAGCTTCAGTCCTTGTTTCTTTTATCTTTTTTTTGTTACATGTGACTGATAGTAAAAAAATAATTGGAACCTCACAGTGTGAAGTTCTTCAAAAAACCAGTCATTATCTCTAACAAAATCAGTTTTTCAGTTTCTACTCAGTATTGCTGAATCTTTATGTTCAATGTAACGTTGAAAAGTAAGCTTTGAAACCTTTAACATTTTTAACGATATTTGGTATGGATTCCAGTAAGATATTTTATGTCATATAGAGAAAGTAATATGTACATTGTCTCCTCTTACACTCCTGTGACTCAGTTCTCTGTGATGCCATCCTCAAATACTGCTCTTAGGTATTCTGTAAGACTCATTGAATAGGGAAATAAAAGATTATTTATCATAGCTTCTAAGGTTCCCTAAAATTATGCATTGGTCTCACATAAGTCAATGTTTTCTGATCTTAACTGTGCATAAGAATCATCTGGGGATCTTAAAAAATGTATTTCTGATGACTGAATCTCTTTCAAAATGGGACATTTTAATGTTTAGTAGGCCATGAGATGATTCTGATGTGTTGCTAGTTTTTGAGATCCACTAGTATAGAGGTAAATAATTGCGTTTTAATGCAGGCTGTGAAAAACAAGAGTATTAGACTTTTTAATTTAAATTCAATTTATTGAAAACATTGCATCATAATACTTTATAGGTTTAAAGCATGCATCATAGTAAATCCACATCTGTATATAAAACATCAATTTCACCACCACTTATTTTTTTTCCTTTATTATCCAATTGATTGCCCTTACCCTACTTGTCTGCCCACCCTTCCCCTTCTCTTCCTGCAATCACTGATTTGTTTTTATTGATTCAAAGTTTGATTTAGTTCATTTGTTTCTTGATTTTGCTATAGAACAAATATAATTGGTGTCATAGGATGTCTTTCTTCTGGCTTACCTCACTAAGCATAATTCCCTCTAGGTCCATCCATGTTGCTGCAAATGGCAAGATTTCGTCTTTTTGATAGCTGAACAGTATTCCATATGCATCTATACCACATCTTAATTCACTCATCTGTTGATGAGTACTTAGGTTTTTTCCAGTTCTTGGTTATTGTAAATAACCCTACTTTTTTAGATTACTATTTTATTGTAGCATTGTCTTACAACCATTGTCTTTGAACTTATGTCTATCTTTTGAATGTAGTTGAGGTTCCTCTATGCAGCAGAAAGTTAGGTTATGTTTTTAATCCATTTGGCCACTCTATGCTTTTTGATTGGTGAGTTTGATCCTAACACTTAGGTTGATCATAGATATGTAATGGTTTATTTCCATTTTGTTCATTGTTTATCAGGTGTTGCAGATAGTTCCTTTGTTCTTCTCTTACTCCTCGTAGGAACTTTGAAAGTTTTTATTTGGTGTTTGGTTTCCCTTTTGATTTTCTCCTTTGTTTTTGTCCTATGGATTTATGTTTGAGGTTACTCAAGGGTTTACATAAAATTTTTTATGCCTGTAACTTATTTTAACTTGAAAGCAAGTTAGTCTTGACCTCATTCTAACACTCTAATATTACTGTGGTAAGGAAAAAGTCAGTGCTGCATTGTTACTAGTAGGAGGGGAATAGATGTCTTGGTTCCCTGCTCAACCTCTATTGACACCCAAGAAAGGAGGACCTCCATGCTACTTCTGGACCAGGTTGTTCATTTAAG